>PNEQ01133494.1:0-26159 GCA_003012365.1 Medauroidea extradentata | reverse complement strand
AATCCATTAAAGATTTTTTTCAAGCAAAGTAGGCATGGCTTGTTTGTCGTATGGCAAGTTTTCATTAGTGTATTATCATGTATGTAGGCCAAATTTTTTTTTATTGTTTAAAATTATATTTTGTGTAGGCCTAACACAATTTAGCGTGTTTAGGATGAGTAAATGTGTTTTGTGTAGGTCTCAAGTGGTTTTTACTTATTTAAGATGAGTAACTTAAACTTTGTTTATGTGCATGGCTACAGCATTTTCGTGGGCTTAAAGATAAGATGTGCATTAACGTGATTCAAAATGTATTAAAATGTTTATTAAATAATCTTTCACACCCTCCTCAAGTCTTGTTTTCTTATTTAATAAACGTAGATAAGAAAAACGTGTGAGATAATGGGCCAAGATTGGTTCTTTCTGAAGTGAATTTTATTTTCAAACGGCTGGAAAGTCAACAGAAAATGGAAGCATGTGCGACAAACGTAAGTAGAATGTGTGCCTGTGAAATGTTTATTTTTATAATACTGTAGGTGCAAAGATAATTTACTTGAACGCACTTTATACTGTATAACTTAGTTTACCTCCCACAGTTTGCTTTATGTTCGTCTGTTACAATTTTTTTCTGTGCTTAAGGGTGCAAAGATATTTGACCGCCTTATAAATTATTACGTACATAATACTATAATAAAATAAACTCACGCCCGACGACATTTAGTAACGGCCGCGGCAGCGGTCATTATTTATTGAATAGGGCTAGAAATGGTGAGGGGGGGGGGGGGGTTTAGAGACTTTTTGTTTACGAGCGGGCCAAAAAAAAAAGGTACACAGATTATCCGGCATTTTGAATTATCCGACACCTCTGCCCCCTCCATTAAAATGGTTAATCGAGAGTTGACTGTATATGAGAACACTTGTATACAGCACTGTAGTCTCAAAAATAAAGTGGATTTATAACTTGCTGCATGCAGTTTGACAACCATGTAGACATAACACTTGATTACAAATTGCAGGGATTCGATAGGCTACTTTAAAAATGGCGGAAAAAATACTCCTTGAATGTATCAATTTTCTCTCTAGCACATAATTATTTACAGACTTCACGCTTTGGTGTGCAGCAGTTGGCAGCCCAGGCAGTGGAGTTGTTACTCAGCAACTGATTTTTTTGTGATTGCTCGCAATGTTTCCGAGAAGAATCGCCATTCCTCGTACGTGTGCAATAAGAAAGTTCACTTTTAAGCTTTACATTGTGCAATATGCATTTCTTTTGTATTTAGCTGGCTTGTTAGCTCCAAAACAGGTTGCTTAACAACATGGGTACTATATTCTCGAAAAATATTGCTTTCAAAATATTTAAAAGGGATATCAAATCAAGGAACACAAACGTAATTGCATTACCCTCCATTCAATAGCGAAAAAATGTTTGTAAAATTTGTATTAAATTATTATGATCCATAAATGATATTTACATTAAAAAATAATAATTTGTTTTTTAGTTCCATATTTTCGTTTATGTAAAGGAATTAAATAATCTAAATTTTTTTTCAGTTATTAAACATAAAGTGATGTTTTTGTTTTTCTTTCCTTGTTATCTATTTTTAATACATTATTACAATGAAAAAACTTAAAGAAGGTTTTCTAACAGTTATATTATGCATTATAGATATTCGTGGAATTTTACTTCAAATATTTTGCCTAATATGCAACAGACTATTAAATTGAGAAATTACACATTTTCGACTATCAGATAATGGGATATTGTCAAAGCTTATTTTTAAAATATACTTAAAAAAAACTACTTATACAACTTTATTTGTAAACAATTCTAGACAACACAGAAGGTTGAAAATTTGTTCAGCATATAATATAACTTGGTTTACACAATTATTCTACTTTTCAGAATTTTTATAACAAGAAATTTCCTTAACATATTGAATCCCAGGTGGTTTACCTTATTTGGTATTAAATCCCTTGCTGATATGATGGTTCATTTTGTTATGACAGAAAACTAGAGCTTGGTCAGTTCAATGACATTATTCTGTACAAGACAGTTTCTGATTCAACAAGAGGAAACATGTTAATTACTACTTCACTTATATCAAAAGTGAACAGATGACAGTAATTGTTTAACACAGCCTCACTTTAAGTTGTTTGGTTATTGCATTGTTCATACTTGATATTATGATTCACTGTAAACTGGCCACAGATTCGTTCAGCGTTGTTTGAAATTTTCAACACAAATTTTACCTTTGTTCTATTTTCTCTGGCTTGATAATTGATACCCTGACATAAATTACTGTGCCCTGAAAATAATCCTCATAAATTTTCACCAAAAAACTGTCAAACTAAAAATTTACTTCCCAACATATGAGAGCATACAAACATAACAGAAGCAATAAATAGCATGACTTTTGTTGATCTAAGTTTGGCAAAGAAAAGTATTATATACAATCTTAAATTAACACAATGTTTTCAAATTAAATTGTGGTCACATTTTACTTGCGAACTTGTATTTAGGTTATTGGAGGTTAAAGAATGTTTATTTGTCAATTACTTATACATTGAGGGTGAAGTAGTGTCACTATTCAATTTATTAATTTTTCATCATAACTCTTGTTTCAGTTTCATTTCTGAAATTTTAACTTCCTTCAAGCATAAAATATATACCGACAGAATTCCTGATGTCACAAGCAAATGTGTGCTAATTGTACTACGGCATCTGAAACCATCCAAAGTAGTTAAGAGCGCGGCCTACCGCAACTGTGTTTTTATTTTTCTATTTGTACCAGTTATTTTTTTTTTCTTGTTTTAGACACAAAATGTGATTAAATTTTACTCTTATAAAAATTTTTTATCTCACATAGTTTTTGTGTAATGGGTCGTTAAAGCCAAAATTTACATGTTTCCGTTTTAAGGACGACACTAAAACCAACTCACTTACCAAACAGGAAAAATTCTCAGTGAATTGTAGACTAAAAATTGAGCTATGTTAAACTACAAAATAAATTTTTTTTTGTATTTTTAAAAAAATTATTGAATTTTTCAAAGTTTTTTGTTTTAATTTTTGCATTTTTATTTAAATACAAAATATTATTATTCTTTGTTTTTATGTACATCACATTGTAGCCTACGACGTCTTTATCCACTGTGAATTTTTTTCAGTTTGGTATGTCAGTTGGTTTTAGTGTAGTTCTTAATACAGAAACATGCAAATTTTGACTTTAACAAGCCACTACGCGAAAACTATGAAAGATAAAAAAATTCATAAAAGACAAGTTTCGTTACACTTTGTGTCTAAAATATAAAAAAAAATCTGGTACAAATGAAAAATAAAAACATGGTGATGAAAATTGTGTTAGACCGCACACTTATCGTTCTACTCCGGGACGTTTCTACAGAGTAAACTAATGCAAGAATTCCGTCAACACTAACTTTTAAAAAGCCATAGCGTCTTATTCTGTCTCTTAACGTAGCTAAAACGTAAGTAAAGAAAATCAAAAAGATTTTAAAACTCAAAAATTAATAAATTTGAGTTGACAATTAACCTTCCCCTTAATGAGTTATCTCTGCCAAAGTCAAGGTGCAAGGAGCAAAGTGACTGGAAGGTGAACTAACAGCACTAGTAGTCTACAGGTCACGGAGTTACTAATTTTCACCACGCCTTCTTTCTTCTATACTCTGTGCAGCACTTACGAAAAGTCACTTGGTAACCTGGTAAGTGAAAAATTTCTACTCTAGCTATAATCGTCACGCTTCTCAGAAATATGACGAAAGTTAAGATTATGTTTATGATTTAAAAAAAAAAGGAATTTCTATTGCTTTATAATATCAATAACTTATGGAATGTCTTCAAGCTGAGACAATGAACAAATGTGTCACGATGTACAGAAAATCTTTCCGAGTTTTATTTAACAATGAAATCAGGTAGGCGTAAATAAATTATGCAAGTGTTCAGTTCACAACACATTTCACTTTTCAAAGCAAATAAGACTTATACAAAATATTAAAGTCTAATGGAATTCATTTTGAAACAGAAGATACATGTATTTACTTTTTTTACCTTTATATTTTGGCTTAACTTGTTTTTAATGGTGAATTTTGATGGTGTGGCTTATTTTTCTATGCATACTCTTACAAAGCATGACTTAACATTACCCGAAACTTCCAAACAGCAGGAGAAAATGTACTTACATAGTAAATAATGTGTGGCCTTAAGTCAAATGCAAAACTCGAGTGTGGCAATAATCACTCATTTACGAGGAGAAAGTAGTTGAACACATGCAGCGGAACAATTCCAGAAGCACTCTAGCCACGAAGATATGTGAACTTCTGCCAAACTGTGCAGGTGAACAAGGAAAAGTTCATTACAGATACAATATTTAAAAATTGCAAAGGCAGACAACAAATAAGAACCTGCCCACGTATGGTCGCCGCAACATGCAGATAATGCCCTGGGATCTGCTGCGTTGCTATGCACTCCCGTTGTAGTTGCTTCAACGCCAAGACTCCTAAGTGTTTTGACAGGTATTAGCACCCACCGTCTCGCATTAATTAATAGAATTTCAATGAGTATCTGCATTACAGATATTATATTGTGTTTCACACACTGACAAGGCACAAGCAATAGCATCGTAGATTTTCTAAAGTTGGCATTTCTTGATCAATACTGCCAGTACCACTCCTGTAGCCGCCAACAAGAAATTGTAGTCTACTGTGTACGTCTCTCCCTCTCTTGTATTTCCTCCTCCTCCTCCTCTTCCCTGTACATGCAATCTGGGTTCTTCTGCAGCTTACGGAGAATATTACGACGTATCTGACTAACTATCCTGAACTCACGAATGCAGCACGTACTATATTCACTTCTTATGCAAGGTGGGTACAAAGTAATTGTCAGGGGACGGTCATGCAGAGGTTGCATTTTTTTTGGTCTAGTTGAACAAGCAATATCAGGCATTCACTTAACTTTGTGAACATATTTGTTAGATTGTTTTTTGCGTGTTTGCCTTCATATTTGGAACAGTCACTGATCTGTATGTTGCATCCTAGATGGAAGAGTATCGTTCAATCTGGTGGATTTTTCATTATTCATTTTGCAGATGTACTACATACAGGCTCCCTGTGGCAAAATTTGCAATTTGTTGATGTGATTGATCTAATTATTGGTTTCATGAACAACCTACCCCTTAATTGTTTTCAACTTGCAAACATTGCAGAGGTCTAAAAACTATAATGAAATTATGAATACTGTTAAGTCTTGCTACATAAACCTATATGCTACTATTGAAAAGTTTAATGCTGTCCACACATTTCCTATGTAATTATTCAATGCTGACAGTAATATAAACTTTTATGATTTTATAAAACAGCAGTTTACTTGTTTATCCATGCCCAATTATGCATCAAATAAATACCTTAACATACTCCCAAAGGCACTGTAGATGTAAACTTTTTATGGAAGCTTTGGGAGTCAATATTTATGCAAGTCTGACTACAAATTTATTTAAAACTCATGAAATTTAATTTGTTGCAGAAAATTTACAAAAATTCAAAAGGGACGATTCCGATGTCCCTTAATGTAGGTCTTGGGAAGTGGCTTATACAGTAATATGCAAAGTTAAACTTCCTTCACACAAAAATGATTAAGCAAAAGGTATTTTAAGAAATAATTCAGATATTCATTATTTACATAAAATTTTAATTAATTATTTTAAACATTAAGGAGGTCTCCATCACATCAGCTTAGCCCTAAAAAACTACAATATATGTTCAAGAAGGTCAGAATTTAACTTCAATAACAACAAACATACAGTGGAAACTCTATGTACATGAAAGCAGACAGATTGAAAGTCCACATCCATGTAACACACATTCTGTAGTGCCACTTAATTTATTTGTTTGCATTTCAAGACCACGAGTATTGGACGTCTGCAAGTATCAAGATTGTAAGTTATTCCCCAGAGAAACTATGGATAGAGGTTCCACAACATACTGTTCTACGAGCATCAAATAAGACAATGCCTCGCATGCTGCAACCACCTTGGCTCACACACTTGCCGCATCACATAGACAGCCCGCCTACACAATCCCGAGCACCACAAGACACTTCCTCAAA
The DNA here is from genome assembly GCA_003012365.1 of Medauroidea extradentata. Taxonomy (NCBI): domain Eukaryota; kingdom Metazoa; phylum Arthropoda; class Insecta; order Phasmatodea; family Phasmatidae; genus Medauroidea; species Medauroidea extradentata. Next base: position 20,065 of record PNEQ01133494.1, on the reverse strand, counting down.
GAGTATAAATAGGGACGAGAATATTTTGTGAGACTGTTGGGCAGCATGCCAAATTTTACAGTTCCCTCTAGAGCTCAGCCACCATTTGTTTCCGGCCCAGCCACGTTTGGTTGTACGACTCTATCCCTTTCTAACAACGTTCTAAGCAATCCATTTTTACTTTGTACTATGTATTACGCCTTACATATTTATCAAATAAAAAGTATACCTATCACAACAAAACAATGCAACAGAATTTTCAGCTATAGGGTTGATTCAAACACTGAATAGTTATTTAGAGCATCGGGCTCGAGTGCTGCAGGCCCTCTCAGCGAGGACCGAAGGCCAGAGATACCAAATTAGAGAGGGCTGAAAACCCCCTGGCACAGCAGTAAGAATTATGCCTGCGATTGGTACCAGGTTTAGTTAAAACAGCAGTTAAACAATCAAAATTATGTGACAAAAATTATCCATATTTTTGCTCATATTACAGAGTTCTAGATCAATACCAATTCTTGTCGCAATTAAGTTCTTAAATTGATGATATTAAGGAAAAAATATTCCAAATAAGGTACTTGTACCTACTAGTAGGAATCAGTGTTACCCAACTGCACTTAGTAATTTTTTACCCTTAATGTACTGTACCCGAGACCATTTTTCAGTGTGTTTGTAATTGACTAAAATGACTTTTCCTCAGAGTTTTTTATATTAGGCCCTACTGAATTGCTCCAAACATATGTCACCACTGCAAAGTACCACCCTCCATTTATATCTAAGATGAAAAATTAAAAATAAAACAAAACTGAACATCATAACTAAATTACCAGATTCTGTTTCAAAATAAATGGTGTGACTATTTAACACTTGCTATAACTTACATTTACATTACAAAAGAAATTGAACCGACACCAGTACCACTTCTCTTTCATCTCAAACAAAACCTACATACCTTAAGCTAAATCTGCACACCTTCGTATTGTTTAACGAAACTCATAAAGTTTTTGTACATTTTGTAAATATTCTTTCATGAACCCATGGTGCAATTCCGAGAAGCTAGACTTCTGATATTGTGAGATAGGTAATTAATTAGCCATAACATTTTCACATTAACACCTTAGTTGCACTGAAAAACTTTTGGCATAGTGTCCATAATGGTGCCTTGACTTTTAACCATTTGGCAGGCTACAGGCAACGGCAGCTCCTATTTCATTAACAACTTGGGAATAACAAGCACAGATACAACAAAAGACAATATACAATCGGCAGTTATATTAATTCACTGAGATATCAAATAAGGAAGGAAATATTTTAAATTTAAGCTGTTTTCACAATAGCTAGAGCGACATGATACTCAGTAAATCAGAGACTTAACACTGGTGATGGGTGTCGGGGAAAATTGTTTGACTGGTTAACTTTGTATTTGACACTCACTCGTCACTGATCCAAAGGAGAAGAAAGGTCGTTTACATGCTAACACTCATGCAACTATCATTCATGTTAGTAAGAGTTAAAAATTCATTTAAAACCAATAAAATTATACTAAATGTTTATTTGTGTCAATTAATATAATCTACTGCTCGAGTTTACTGAAAAGTGACAAGTATGTAGCCTATGTCCTTTTTTATTAAAATGTAACGTCTGCTTCTTGTTCAACATTAAATTGATGCGAGCAATTTCCATGTTATCATTGATATATTTTACGCTCGTGTTCGCTAAGAAAATGTTCCCGGTGACCAAATTTTTTCTGAAGATAATACTGTAGATGGCAGCAAAAGTTTGTCGCAAGCATCCGGCAATATTTCATCTCTATACTGTGATGACGCTGTAGGAAATAGTCACTGGCAACAAGTGTCGAGATTATCGCGTCGCGCTATAGTGAAAACTGTTTTATGCAATCAAACAGCAACTCCAACAGAGATTTCACGCGTCCAATAAGTCACAATACCCTGTATTCCTTGTAGGCTTTTAGACATTACCTGGAGATCGAGAGAACTTGGTCATGTGACTAAATATACTTACCTTATTCCCGCTGGTTACGTAATATTACCGCCTGGTAGAACACAAAGTATGTAAGAAAATAGACTTTACGGTCTGCAGACTACTAGTGCTGCTAATTCACCTTCCCGCTACTTTGCTCGAAGTGCCGTTACTTTACAAGTTTAAGAAAAGTTACCGGACACAGTAAGCCACAATCAGGGGATAGTGGGGCAGGGGAGGGGGTTATGCAAAATTTTAAATGCTTCAATAATTTAAACATTCTATGCTATATGGGTTGTTTTGTAGACATATGTTGTGTCCATTTTTTTTTCAGTAGTGAAAAAGTTCTAGCTTTCATAGTTTTTCTACGTCATAAGTTCGTATTTGCATAAAATAGTTTTATGCTGGAAAGGAAAACCAAATGACTTAATTACCAAAAAAAAAAATAATTCCCACTCAAAAACAGTGCCTCTGCTTACGTCAACTTGATGCAATGTTTTACACATTTTACACTGTTCTTAAGTGTGCATTACTTATTTCGTTTCTGCGAGTCAGTTGGTTTTCCTTTCTGTAAATAACCATTTTATGCAAATTTGGGCTTTAACATGCCAGTATACAAAAATTATAAAATCTACAATTTTTAATTAGGCCTACTGTAAAAAATAGTCACAATGTACATATTTCTACAAAACAAATAATATATAACTTAGCACAAATACAAAAATGATTAAAACAACTTAAACTCTGTGTGGAACCCCCTACCCTTCGCCATTGTAAGCAATTACGATAGTTCGATTTTTGGACAGAAGCAAACTTTCCTAGGATCATTTTTCAAAAAAATTGAATTTAAATTTTCTCAGATCATAATATTTTGTAAATGCGTTATTGGTGTAGATGATTTGCTGAGGGCTGCTAATAAACATTCTCAAACCCCCGACTACCTAAGACAGTTATGTACGCAACTAGCCTAGCTGCTGTCAGGTAGTTTACTCTGTCACAGTTAGAACTTGGTCACTAGGTTATGTATGAACTTGATCACTAGGTTATGTATGAAGGCTGACAAGCAATTCAGTTTCTCATGACTTATTGCACAACTGAAAATCAACTTGGTTTACTATACGAATGCCTCTAGTTGAAATGTTGCCCTACTTAGACTATCCATGTGATATAATACAATATCTAGAACTAAGTTCACAATAATAATACAACCTCAATTTTAAAGTGCAGCGAAAAACAATACTGAATTAGTAGCCGGCATTAGTAACTTACAGTGCACCGTTTGGGTGCCTACAGCGCTCTCGTCGGCGGTGCACAGTGGACCACGTGACTATTGCAGAGACTTAATGGCTCCGAAGGCTGCCGTTTGGTTTCGGTAATATTTCCTTGCTCCTACTCTATGTTTCCCCTTCTCCTCTTCCCCACGCAGGCGCGTTAGTTAAGACTCTGGCCAGGTTGAACTAAGGTTCTTGTGTAGGCCGTCAGGTCACTTCTCTTCTGGATATGGGCACTGACTTGTTATGTAAGTACTTCCGAGCTCCTCTTTAGTGTGATAGGGTACGTTGGGGACTCGTCCCCCCACGACGCGCAAGGTGGCTGCCGTCATGTGTTTTATGTGAAATAGTTTGTTTAAATTCATGTATTTTTTCTAAATTCCTTTTTCGGTCGCCGTCTTATAAAAAATTCTTTCTCGGATTTAAAATGTTTAATGAGGAGTTTTGCTGTGTTCATTGCCATTTGACTTTACTGCAAAACATTTGTTAGCTGTTCTGATTATTTGTTGCCCGATGGCTTTTCGCACACACGTGAGTTGCTTTATCAGCTACTAACTTTGTAAATATAGATTTCGACATTATGGAGCCCGCGGAAGTAACTACCTTTTGTGATGACGCGTTTGATGTGTCATGTATTTCATGTAATTAAATTCTGACTTGCTCAGATATTTCTCTTTTCAAGCTGATATACTTTGTGATCCTTATAAGACTAATTAGTATTTATTGTAATTTTTAAAATAACTTTCCGTCATTCAGGCGTTAGTAATGTCCATCCACTGTGTGGATTTAATGCACATAAATTATATTTTTCATTCGTTTAAATTGCCACATTTGTAACTATGTTAATGAAGATCATTAAATCTTGTTTGTTTATCTATATGTATCTATAAATTGGTAATTTGTCATAATCCACAACACGCGTTATGTTACAACAGTATCAAAGTAAGAACTACAAAATAACTAAACAATTTATAACGACACAATGTTAAACAATGACTCTGTGTACATTATTTTCAAAAAGTGCTCATTCAGTCTCAGATAGTAGGTAAACACACATAACATTTTGGCTATACAGCAAAAAAGGTGCTACCACAGTTAAGATACATTGTACTTTTTGACAAATATTTTTAAAAAATTTCAAATAATTTTTGTAAGTGGTAGTTGTGGTCTGTTGTAAGGGCCATAAGGTAAGATGTAGTCCGAACGTCCCGTCTCAACACTCCCCCATCTTGAGGTAACGTCACTAGGAGCGCAATACAGGAAAGCAGCTCTGTAAACTGAAGACAGCTGGTAGATGTGTGACAGCCTGTCACGCTGGGGTTATAGCCAAATAGTATCGGGGTAGAAGGGCTTAAGTCCATGATTGGCTCAGTGTACCCACCAAGAACTGCAATATAAGCTGGGCAACAAGGTGGTTCTGGAGCAGCTTACACCGGTCCACCGGTCGACATCACCTCCCAGAAACCAGAGCTCTAGACTTAGCTGACCTAGAGGACACCAATAGAAAGTCAGGTAACGGAAGTGTTTAACGAATACGTAAAGTGGTGGCAGCCAAATATTGTGTTTGACTCATGGGACAAGATAGAAAATCGCTTTAGGGGACTACCTACTTGGGCACACGGCGCATTCAAGGTCCCCACATTAGTGAAAGTCTATTGAGACCCAGAGGTATCAGCTGAGGCACGGAGTCACGAACTTCTGCAAGCCTGTTGGAACGAATGAGAGACAGACAGAGAGAGGGAGGGAGAGAAAGAGAGACAAGTCACAAGTGCGACATGGTGCAGCATCAGCAGCAGGCACGGGACGAGCAGCAGAGAATAGCCCAGCTGGAGAGACAGAACAGAATATTGGCGAGTGGGCAGCTGTCCATTTTGTCCTTTTCACAAGTGGGTGAGGAGTTTCACAGAAGAGGACTGGCCTCAGCATATCCAGCACCCACTCTGGGATATCACCCAGCACCCCAATAAGTCCCTACATAGTTATTCATCCCCCCCCCCTCCGGAGTTAGTACAGGATGTTCATAAATTATCATTACAACTTAGACATTACTAGCTTTAAAACTATACAAGATAACAACATACGGTTTTCAATGTGCTGCAAGATAACTCATAAAGATATTTTTTACGTTCCTTGCCAAGTCTTACGCAAATAATGACTTCTTGAAAATCATTTGTTTCTCTGATGTGTCAGGCAAATTGAACCGTCATAATGGTCGTATCTGAGGATCAGAACCTCCTCATGTTACACGTGACATAGAAAAATACAGTCCCAAAATCAATGTGCGGTGTGGACTTATACACGAATGCATCATTCGTCCGTTCTGTTTCATCGAGGCTACAATCACAAGTGGTGTTTACTAGGACATGTTGCAAGAGTTTGCTGTGCCACAACTGGACCATCTGCAACCTGACATTATTTTCCAGCAGGATGGGGCACCACCTCACTGGTCCCTCATTGTCCGTCAATTTCTGGGTGAAAAGTTTCCGGACAGCAAGTGGATTGGACGAGATGGTCCGATTCGATGGCTGCAACGATCACCTGACATTACCTCACTTGACTTCTTCCTATGAAGTTTTGTAACGGATCAGGTAAACCGAACCAAGATAACAGACCTGCAGGACTTGACGACATGCATTTGTAATGCACTGCAACATGTCACTGTGGAGATGCTGAAGCATACAGGGAGATATTCTGAATACCGACTGGACATCATCCAAACGTGTATGAACGAGGTAAAACACTTTACGAGTTACCTTACCACATGTTGGAAACCGTTTGTTGTTATCTTGTACACTTTTAAAGTTATTACGGTCTTAAGTTGTAAAGGAAATTTATGGACATCCGATATTACCACAACTGTCAAACCAGGAGAAAAGAGGAGGTAGAAGATTAGACATTCTATTAAGTAACTGCCAAATTGCCTCATGTGTACTAGTACAGCCACTGATATCTGGTGACAATAACTTTGTAGCAACTTGTTTCACTGTCTTATGTCTACATCTGCAGCTGTGCTTCATGGTTATTGTCAGTGTGTCTTCATGTAGAGGCGTCACTTATCTGACTGTGCCAAACAGAACATGTTTACTGCGACACACAACACATTGAGATCTGCAGGTAGAAACTTAAGACTCTGAGAACTAAAAACATCCAATCACTAACCATGAAGCAAAGTAAAAAATCGGCGCAAAATTTTTTTCACCAAAAATTTATGGCTCTACATATTATAGTTATATTTGCTTTGACATTAGTGCAATATACAAAATATTACTCCATTGTGACACGTGATTTTTGTCGAATAAGAAATTTGGTAAACAGTTCGCACATAGGTCCACCTGGATATTATGTTAGAAATTAACCAAAAATAATATTTTTTTAAATTTTATTATTCTTTTACACTATCTGGACATAGTATAAACAATTGTTTTTCACACCAAAAGAGATACCGGTAAGCAGGAAGACCTAAGATTTATTGTAGATTGTATGTTCTGAAACCCATACAATTTACACTAGCTATGACTAGTTATTAAGAAACTATATGGTACAAAAATATGTTTTACCAGAATTGTGATTATGGCATACGATACAGTATTGACTGTTGTCAACAAACATGTAAGATTTCCTGAAAAATACGACATAAAGACTAAAAAAATAGACTTAATAGCAACACAAATTTAATTCTGAAGTGGATTATAGTAGTGTCAAGAAAGAGAAGATAAAAACAAGAAAACTAATAACAACAAAAATACAAATAAGGTGTATGAAAAATGATGAAAACAACAAATGAGGACAATGACAACACAAATCACACGAGACACGAATGGCGGTGAATACACACGATACCACCAAGGCAACACATACATAACGTAGTGAGCTTCCTTCGACAACAACAGATATGACGCTTCTGGGGGACAGATCTCAGTTCCTGAAATGTTGCATTTGTTGCCGTAGAAAGCCAGCTACTTTTCATCTATGATCACATCAATTCATATCTCTTGTCATTCGTATTGTCCTATCTGCCCTCGTCCATTCTTGTCGCCATTTTTCATACACCTCATTTGTCTTCCTTAACATAACGAGTACCTCTATTCCAGTTCTAAATTAATTTTTGTGATTGTTCTACTTGAGTTTTGGTGTCATCTTTCTGGATACGACTATATTACTTTCATTGCAAGAATCATTCGAAGAGCACTTTTTTTTGTTCACTGACCTATATTTAATTGAAAAATATAAAATGTATAAACAAACATGGATATACATTATGTACAATCGCTGCAAATATCAGACACAGACAAAGTACAAAAAAAATGTATGAAAGTGCGTTTTTGTGTTTTCTGTACTCTTTAATAACATAATTTTAACAACGTTCAACAAGAGTCTCTATCTATTTTGTCAGGATTTAAAATGTGCTTTTTCTACGATGATTATAAAGTATTTATAATATTCAGTCGAATCATACCATAACATAGGTAATACAGTACCAAACTGCTTAATAGATAGGATGTATTAAAACACACAGACCAACTCTTTCAGCCATTACATGGAGTGTATTTTTCTAACACAATAGAGCATGCATTGTCTAATTTAGAGAGAGTCACTGACTGTTTTTTCCAATTTAATGTAGATTCTAATCTCTTTGTATTCGTGAGGATTGGGGTCTTCACAGGTCCAGCAAATTATGAAATCTTGCATATAGACTACAAACCGATAAGAAAAACAAGGTTAGATGTCAAGACCCTTAATTTATAGAATTTTTAGTAGCTTAACAATTTAAAGAAATTTTTTTTAACAGGCTCTACTTGTACTTTATATTCAGTGGACTAGTCTTGATATCATGTCATTAAAAGGAAAACTAATGTTATTATGGTAAATTAATAAAATTAATTTTAAAAAGTTAACATAGCCTACATTAGCACACTACATACAGAGAACTCAGGATTACTATCACATCACTGTGGATACCGGTATGAGAATTTTAATCACAAGTGTCTAATAAATAGTCACAATTATTTCCACATTGCTAAGTAAATTCACAAAGAATAAAATCTTGTCATTTATCGGAATTCTGAGAAATGTAGTATGGTACTGTAGGCTTTACCATATTTTTGTAATGTCAACATTTTGGCTCAGTAGGTAATTATATGTGTTCTCATGAGTTTACTTTGGGTGTAAACTTAACAGACTTAAATTTGATTTATTTAAGTTTACAATGAATTCATTATTATTAACTTAAAGAGCTTTTCTCTGTTTATTTAATTAGTTGTGTAATTGAGTTATCTTCGATAATAGATATGTGCCATCAGCAGAAATTACAGTTGTTCAACGCACGTTAATTATCTTTAGGGAGATTGTCTGTGATACTGAGCATACGAGTCCACATCAAGGTTTGGTTTTTCTATATAAGAAGTTTATTTGATAACATTACGACTGTAACTAATAGGCTACTGTTTGCTGTTTGGGATTACCAGCGCTGGAAACCTTTCAACTCATTATTTTATATTAATGTGGAATTCTCACCACTCAATAACAAGCATTAAGAGCACAATTCAGACAAAGTAAACCATTTTTTGGTTTAACATTTTTTGTGTAACTAGCTGCCAAAATTAGAATTTTAAGGTATTTTTGTGTATTCATTTTAAGAAAAAGTAACACACTTAGGGTTAAATGTCAGCATCATTGTATATTTGGAGAAGTCAATGATTTCTCCAAGAAAAGTCATTTCCTTTTTATAAGTTTCAAAATCCGTTTAAAATTGGAAAAATATTAGTGTAGGGTTAACTAAATAAAATTTTCTTTTACGTAAAGACTTTGCCAATTATTACTATAACTTTGCAGAGTAGTATTTAGTTGTAACCCAAGTTTTAGTTATGTAAGTTCTAATAACGGCTACACAAAAAAGTCAAAATTGTTAGTTTATCATTTTATTACACAAAAAATATGCAACCAAAAAAGATTTACTTTGTAAAAATTGTACAACTCATTTTTTTTGTTTACTTATTGATCAGATTTACACAGAAACAAAAAAATTACGAGCTGAAAGTAATCCAACACTCCTAACATATGATAATACGAAGGCCTTGAAAATATTTCTCACTTCATAATAGTCGAGTATGACGATCTATAATAATTTAGGTTAGTTATCCCATAAATCAGGGAAAACAGCTAGAAAACTATTTTTGTTTGTTTTCTGCGGACCACGGTATAAGAGGCTACGTAATGCTCTCTAGCAAGAGAAAGTGATCCCTTTATGTCGCCGAGCGCTAGTAGTAATTTAATGGAAGATTTGCTTTGATTACATCTGGCGGTGTTACAACTTTTACAATAATCAAAATCTATTCTTTCATGCCCTACAAAATTTTAGATTCGTTGCAACGTGTGTCTAAACGTAAAAGATTGAAAAACTAAATGTTATGGTCGAAAATATGTTCTAATACAAAAGGCATTAACATTATCTGGATTTTCAATTTTTTCCTTTTATAATAGAATAGAGGCAATTCCGATAACTTCACATTTTAAACTGTGAAAACTTGCTTAGACAAATACAAAATAAGACAAATCTTCCACTAAAAGACTACCAGCGCTGCGACAAAAAAGTAGTAACATTTTACGCCTCAGTGTCAAGACTTTAAATTTTGGAGACAGACCAATAAATTATGGGTTTGTCAAAACAGGAACTGTTATATATTCTCTACGAATGCAACATCACAGTGCATTTTAAAACAGACTGTTAATCGTTAAATCAAGAAATTATTGTAGCAGTGTTTTCGTGCAATAAAACCTTGCAAACAGGTTTCAAGTAATTTACAATTTACTACGCGAAAAGATAGCCAATGTACTTATGGACAAACTGCTGAAACCTAATCACCTGGAAGCCGACCCAAGCTCAAGTACATCCGAAAAATAATGGACAGATTGGTCCCAGACATTTCGGAACTTTATCACAGCAATGAAAGACTCGGTCAACGAGAAGGACCAACTGCTGCAACTGATAAATTATGGAAGCTCTACTATATTAGCTAATTTATAGGACTGCAAAACATTCAATGAGTCAATCACCTTTCTTAATAGTTTATTTATAACACCAAAGAAAGTAATTTTTACAAGTCCTAAACATGCAACTTTATACAAAATGCAGATGAATCTTTAGATCAGTTATTTCAAAATCTGTCTGTGCTAAGTAAAGACTGCAATTTTATAACTGTTACAGCCGACCAAAATCGTGAAAAATATATTCATGGTTAACTTATCACTGGTCTCAGGTTGTCTTCCATTCGTCAACGATTGCTCGAGAAATCTTCACTGACTCTTTCTGATACTTTCGAGCAAGCTAGAAGTTTAGAGATGGCTCAAATTCGGTCTGATTCTTATTTCCAGAACAGTACTCTTATTTCATCAGTAAAGAGATAGTATGCCTGGTATACCTTCTGTTGGCCAGAGTAATTTTTCTACTAGCCACGAAAATTCTAGAGACGAGTACAAATCATCAGAAATTCAGATTGCTGGTGCCATCTGCAAATTAATGTTAACTATGGAAATAAGAGGCATGCACGAAAATTCTGTTCTGCCATGGATGCAAATTATTTGATGTGTGGGAAACTTGGTCGTTTCAGTAAAGTCTCTAAGGCTACGTCGTCTTCACAAAAATATACTATTTCTGATAGTAACGTGGCTAGTCTTAGTGCCTCATGTCCTTCTTCACTGACTAAAGCAACATTGAAAATTCAAATTAACTGTGTCGAAGCAGATGCTTTGATTGACTCTGGGAGTTCGGACAGTTATATCAGCAGTCAAATTGTGAGACTTTAGTGTCTAAAATACCTTCCCTCTTACATGAACGTTGCAATGGCTTCAACATTATTCCATTTGAAAGTTAATGAAGTCTGTTTTGTAAATCTAAGTGCAACTGATAATTTCTATCCTAACACTAAACTGCACGTCATGGAGATACTGTGTGCTGATGTTGTTTTGGGTCATGATTTTCTAGGTCAACACAAATCTGTTGAATTACAGTTGGGCGGCCACAAAAAACATCTAAAAATCTGCAGTCTTGACCAAGCTAGAGTTAAGTCCATTTGATTATTCACTAATCTCTCGCAAATTTTAAAACCTATTGCCGTGAAATCTAGGTGTTATCCTTTTGAAAAAGACGATTTATAGAGTCTCAAATTCAGAAATTAAAAGTAGAAGGCATAATAGAAGAAAGTAATTCACCATGGAGAGCACGAGTAGGGACTGTAAAATATGAAAATCGAAAAGCTAGAATGTACGTACACTATTCTCAAACAACAAACAGATTTACGAAGCTAAACGCATACCTCATTCCCCAAATTGAGGAAATTGTAAACAAAATGGTTAAATACAATACCTTTAGCACAACTGACTTACGGTCAGCATATCATCAAATACCTACTTCTGAAGAAGACAAACAGTATACCTACAGCATTTGAGGCATGTGATCAACTCTATCAATTGAAGACAATTCCCTTTGGTGTAACCAATGGAGTTCCTTCATTTAAAAAACCATAGACTCCATCATACAAACCGAGAAACTGGAGAAAAATGTTGCTTATCTTGATGATACGACTGTTGGAGGAGACAATGAAGAAGATCAAAAAAGAAATCTGGACCATTTCATGGAAGCAGCAAGCAAATATAATCTTACAATAAATGAACCAAAACCCAAGTTTGGGAAAACTTCTGTAAATCAATAAAACCTGACCCAGACAGACTACAACCTCTCCTGTCTCTTCCGATACCTTGTCATCTTACAGCCTTTCGGCACACGATGGACGTGTTTGCAAGACTTGCGCTGAACTAAAGCCTCGATTCTGTAAATATGAAGGCCATTTAATTAAAGACACAAGCCCTTTTGAGAGAGTAAATATTGATTTTAAGGGACCTCTTCCTTTTTCTAGTCGACATAAATATCGCCAGGTAACAACTGTCGATGGATTCTCTTGCTTTCCATTTGCCTTTCCTTGTTCTGAAATGTCAGCATCAACTATCATAAAACATCTGCAAAAGTTATTCTTCATGTATGGAGTGCCCTCTTACATTCACTCAGACAGAGCATCTTCGCTCTTGTCACAGGAACTGAAGTTTTTTTTGGAAAAGGTACAATGGTATCATATGGAAGACTGTGTTTAGCCTTGAAAAATCGTGGACTACAAATTAAACAATGGGAATGTGTTTTAGCAGAATCTCTTCTTGCTACCTGATCCCTACTTTGCACTTCCACAAACATGACATTCCAGGTAAGGATGTTCAGATATTCTAGGAAACCATTTTAGAGGCACTCACCACCACTCTGGTAGTCGACATCTGGTTCTGTGGTACTCAGAAAATTCAATCGTTCAAGCAAGTATCCAACTGTGGAAATGGTCCAGCTGCTTGAAGCAAATCCGAAATATACACGTGTTCAACTGACAGATGGGTGAGAATCAACTGTGTCTCCGAGAGATCTAGCTCCGACAGAAAATGGCTTCCCAGAGAAAAAGATTGCCAAAGGAAAAGCCGAAGAACTTGTTGAAACTCACGAAAAAGCAGAAGATTCTGTACCACCTTATAGGCCTACTTAAACACAGAAGAAAAATGTGCCAGGTCATAAAATTTTTACTATTTGATACCCTGGATGTAAACAAAGAATTTAAAAGGTAATGTTGATAATGATGTTAAATAGGACCGGAAACTAAAAACACTATCATTTATGTAAAGTAACAAGAGTAGTTTTGGCCGACGGTTGGTCAAAACCTTGTAAAAACACTTAACCTATGAAAGTTAGTTTAAAAAGTAGTTTCAACAATGGTTTTGTTTAGATTGGGAAACTGTAACATAAATTAACAATATAGCGCTGCAACTCGCAGCACCTCTAGTATGAACGCTAGTCGACTGTTATCGAGAATGCAGGTTACACAAATGTTGCTATGTGAAGTAATAGCATGAACATCAGCGAAGTGTTGGTTACAAATAGTATCTGGTTGTTTTAACTCTAAGGTATTGGGTTTTATGTCAAAACATGTTAGTTTCAGATTGAGTAAATTAATAAAAATATGTGCAACATCAGATATTCAAAAACGTTAAAGCTGGGTTTACAATAGTGTTATGAATACAATGTGATGGGGGCAACACAACTAACAAATTATGTCCTCCGATCAATGCTAAAGCTTTTGTGACATCAGCATGACAAAAATTGCTGACTCAACGTGAATTCCGAACAGAAAGTATCATGGCTTTATTGTTATGGAAATTTTTGTAAGTTACGCCACTGCAGCAATTTTGTACAATATATGTAGGCTAGATTACTAGTATTTAATTGTAATGCCACATACGTATATTGTACCACTACAAAAGGTTATCTCCACTATCCAAACTTGGTCTAATAATTCAGGTCTGCAAGATTGGTGACCAAAGTATTCCACTTCTGTGTATTTAGTCACATTTTTTTAAATTGGCCACCAACATACTACTCTTCAAATTAAGTAGCTAAAAAAAACCTGTTTGGATTTATTTCATCACACAATTTCAATAAATATTTAAAAAATAGAAATTTAATAATAACCGGTACCAACAATTGTAAAATATAGGCCCTAGTTGACGAGGTTTAAAGCGTGAAGTACATTTAGAAACGTATTACTTGAAACTTGTATTGTGAAATAACTTAAATATTAGGGATGGGTTTTATTTAAATATTCCATACCAGTAGGCTATATTGGTAGCCTACTAAACCGTAAAATAAAACCCTCCTATTCTTCTTTACTTTCTGATATCACATTGAAATGTTCAGGGCAGTTGACAGGATCTGCTAGCCCCTATGCAATTAAGTCATAAAGGCCCCATGCCACCCTCCCCTTCCCCCTCCCCCAATTGTTCCTATACTTTAGCAAACTTACAAGATACATTACAGCGATCCCACACACATTTAAATATCAACAATACATAGAAATTTTTAATTTTTTTTTTAAATCCATTGCGTTTGGAATTTTTTTTAACTTTTAATTTAAGAGTTATTTGTAACTGTTTAAAATTTAATTTAATACCTATACAAGAGTAATAAAGATCTAATTAGGGCCTAAATAAAATTATATTTTTATCCTACAGTTTAAAAATTACGGCTCAAAAATTATGTTTCTAAGAAATGATACCTTGAAAGAGCTTTTCAGACATCAACTGAAGAGCGTGTTACTGTACACATTAAGTAGTTAAATAGAAAACATGTTTTCCTAACAGTATACACAATTTGCAAGCCAGATAGGCGGGTGTCTTAATGGGTTAGGTCCGAAATTCTACCTTTTCTTTTCAGTGATGAATACTTTTTTTCAAACAAAACTAGGAGCCATAGCAGATATCGTAAAATCACTAGTTTCTACTGGTTTAACTATGTACCCTTATTGTGCCAAGACAAAATACATCAAGATGCCAGCTGATTAGTTAAGTAATGAAATTTTCCATTATCTGAAATATTACCTAAAACCTTTATCATGTTTTCCTCGAAAAATTACATTTCACATCAAATATAATTTGAATCAAAGTTATAGAGCACTTTTACAATATTGGCTCTTGTTTGGGTTTAAAAAATAAGCCACTCGAAAGCCGAGAAACTGGGGCGCAAAGCCTTAACAATGCTGTCTACCTCCAGAAAAAACAGCTAGGCATATTTCGCTAACATTTTTAACTGTAAATTAAGTAATGTGCGACGACTAAACATTGGTAGTTGTATCTCTACGTGCCATCGACCGTTACCTAGAGATAAGAATTTTTAATTAACTAATAACAATTTGTTATCAAATACATTATTTATTTTAAATACTGATCACTGGCAAATGGTTATGGCATGTAGAGGTATGACTACCAAAGTTTCAGCGTCGTCAGTTACTTAGCTTAGCAGCCTTAAGGGGCCGACCCTCTTACATGAAACTATTTTCTGTTGTCGAGATGCGGGAGCAAGTAATAAATTAGGGTGGTGCTGGTTAGAACATCAACAATGGTATCGCCTTTTTTCGTGTCAAATGGAGCCTTTAACTGCTTCGAGTTCAAAATTTAACAAGAAAAATATAGGAGGTGGCAGGCCAATTTGTTCAAAAAAATATCCGTGTATGACACTTATCATAAGCAATTTGCATAAATCATGAACGTGAACCATGTGACCAGGTTTGTTCATCAACTAGGTGTTAATCACGTTGTTATCGAAAACACAAGTAGCCTAGTTATGGTTTTGGATCTATGCGGATGTGGAAACTCGAAACAAGCTTTTATGCTTTTTTTTGTAACTATTATGCTAAATTATGATGTCACGATAATGAAAAAAGCGTTGCGGATGACTCTTCATAAACGCCTTTAGTGAAGGAAAGATTTCTAGAAGATACTTGGGCCTACCAGTGAAACTGCCTCTCAGAAATAGAATAAATGAACATTCTTCTTCGCCTCAGCATAAACGTGACAATAAAACAGATTGAATGACAAACTACAACTAAAATGTTGTGGTCACTGCTTAAAGTCCCGTAGGAAAAAGGCTACAACGAAAACTTTGCACGCCAGTTTGGCGCTGCGAATAGAGGCGATATGCTTCTCGTCAAGCCCGGGACAATGGCTCTTATCGCTACGCTGTTCCTACGCGTCAAAGTTGGAAATTCGACACCAGCAAAGACTCCTCTTAAGGGTAATAGTAGCAATAGCAAGAAAATTCAGAGGGTGTGGAGGAGAATGGAGAGAGGTAGACAGTCGATGCTGATGAGGGAGTGGAATGCACTGCGGGAGGATTTGTTGACTGTGAGGGGGAGTTGGAAGAATCAGAAAGAAAGTCCTAGACTAGAAGATTAGAACTGTGGGTATGGGGAGGAATCTGGTCACCACCAGGCACTAGCCCAATTGCGAGTATAAAACTTATTATCTTGCAATACCTGCTATGCAACTCTAGGGTGAAAAGATTAATTGGTTTGTATGTAAACTAAATGTTTATTTATAAGAGAGTGACATGCCCCAAAATCTACTAATTGCATAAAAAAACTTTAATCAAGCGACATGACTAATTGTTTAGTTCAATTAATCAAGTAGGGACTATATATAGTATCATGAAATGTTCTTATATCTATTACTTATTGTATAAGTACAATAAAGCCAGGAATTGTATTAGAAGAAACTATGATTAACTCATGTATTTGAAAAGGAAATTTTAATATGCCAAACAAGAGCGGTTTTTCCCCGTGTAGGTCAATAGGCCTATAATTGGTCGCTGCACTTACACGGCTATGAAACACAATTCGTTCATTCGTGAAATTGCATGACGAATATGGCATGACGAACGTGTAAAACATAACCTCAACATTGCAACGCATAATTACACATAATATCAAAGCCAATGGACAAAAAGTATTAATTAAAATAATTATCACAATACACATATAAGAAAGCCGCCATTCTGTAGGCGTACCAACTTCAAAATTTACGATGTTCAGCTACAGCTGATTATAAGTATCTTAGAATACGCAAGCGTTAATCAAAACGAATACATATGTAAAATAACGATACTAATTATTCGCTTTTAGTACGAGCACTAATGGAAATTGTTTTGTTTATCATTTAAGGACAGCACTGTTTTATGGTTTTGAGGTTATGTTGCTGCACAGCTGGTTTTTGCAATTGGCATAATTCCCTCTTTCCGTTATCCTGCGTGCATATAATGCGTAAAATGAAAAATGTATACGTTATAATCTTTCTGTAACGGTATGAATTCTATCTGCAAGTTAGTGAACTTGAAATTGGAGCAATCGCAGATTACCCACAAAAACAAAAAGAGCGCTACAAAACATGTACACAGCGACGTAAAAGTTAACTGTGGCATTAATTCCAACACACTGGGATGGAAAACACGCAAACATCATCACGTAACTAGCTCAACATGCACTTAAACTGCCTTACAGTAACAGGTGTACCGATCTGTCAAGTCAGGTGCAACAGTAGCACCAAGCACTTACCTTTTTCATAATCCCCGTCTTCCGCTTCGAAAACGTCGTGTATCTTCGTAACTTATTGTCTATATATTCCATTTTTATTTTCACGCGTCCTTTAGTCTTTTTACCGTTTGCCGGCGGTGATTTCTTCGTCTCCGTGAACGTGGTGTCGCCCATCTCGGCACATTCGCTCGCGAGTCCTACTCCCAGGCCGCCGTGAGATGACATGCCAGAGCGAGCGCCGGACACTTCCTGGTCCAAGTACACATCCGAAGACGAACGTTTCAGTCCGCGTTGCATTCCCGCACAGCTGGCCGGCAGCGATAACGCGGGCCTTGGCACTCCTGAACTGATCGAAGTTGAAGGTCTGCTGTGGCCAGCATTCCCGTAGATATCGGCAGTCCCTTCGCCACTCAAAAGTGACATGTTGTACCCCATGTTAAATCGGGAATCTCTTCCCCCTCCCGGTGGGGTATCCATCACTTCACGACACTTGTTTACACTTGTGTCATCACACGACTAGCAGCGCGCCGCGAACCTCACCGCACATACTCCACGCTGCACCAGCACCACAACAATACCACTATCGTCACACCACTACTGTTTGTTCGTAATTTGACCTACGTGCCTCGCGGCCGAAGCACCGCCACCTTGCGGAGAGAAAGTAGTCCCTCCGAGTAAATAAAACACGTTCGGCTATGCTCCTGAGTAACTCTAGGCTATAAAGCATGAAATAATATAGGCTTATTTCTCGATGGTGATTATTTTGACGACATGGTGTAGTTTCAGAGATTCGCACTTCGGAAATACGCAGCGCATTGATACGAGTGCTAGCGTAAGGACGGCCCCTCTCCCATATTTAGAAGTCGCTGTTGCCAAATTAGGTAAACTTCTCCTAATATGGTAAACAAAGATCCACCCTTTCTGGTTGAGACACTGACTTGACAGATACGGGCTTCATTTCCTACTGAACTGCAGAACATCTTGTTGACAGTCGGACATTATTAAAGCAGCTATTTAAATACAATACGAAATAGGAGAGTGCGCTGCGCCGACAGTCATGGCGCGGTTCTTAAACGTATCGTGCTCGAATATTATACCTACGTGCCGAGTTCGAATCTCAGCCGCGGCGAAGCAATGAATTGTTTTCGCGCAAACCAGAGTTTCAAAAGTAATGTATAGTTTGTATTCTACCGTTAAAAACATTTAATGAATTTGGTTCTCTTTTGGCACGTTAATCATATGCCGAATAAAAAAAAATTCACGGGCAATTTTTTTGGCTAACTATAATGAATGTAAGGTTATTAATTTAATATTGACGTGTATATTACTTGCGATTTTTCGTGCATTGCGTTCGTTATATCGTTTTTAGGTTTAATTGTTTTTCTTTTTATATTAAAACAGTAATATTCCGCTTCCTGCGAGTTTCAAAGAATTTCACAAGTCCTACTTATTTATTTTATTTTCAGTTCCATTGATCCCATGGATACCCAAGGGCAAAATTGGGATATGGAACATGACAACATACATAGTACCCATACATAAGTCCCAAGGAAAATAGTACAGTAAAATATTAAAGTTCATGAATCAATATTTAGTGCAAGGCCTTATTTGAAAATGTATGCAAAATTGTGATTTAATTAATAACATAAATTCCAGAACACTTTATCAAATGTTTACAATTTGATATTACAAATTGAAAGTAGGTAACTATATCTACACCTGCTATGTGTTAAATTTATACATAATATATAAAATATGTTTTATGGAGACCACAAAATATACTGTAGTAAATTTCTATGAAAGTTCGTTTTCAAGAGTAATTGAGCAGGAAGCAGTTAGTAGCAACAAATATCATTATATAAGTATTGAAAACTTGAGTGAGTTTTTCGATCACCTCAGTGACTACTGTATAACAATAGACGTGTTATAAATGGGCAGACATTGCCAAGAATACTGGCATTCCATGACCAGAAGGGAAACACATGTGCCACGTTGAAACGCGCCGAAGGGGCCACCGTGTTAATTATAGCCTTCCAGCTTTCTGGCGTAGAAGTGTACGGCTTCTTTGGGCGCGGTCTGATAGTTTACACTGCTCTGCCAGCCTTGAGCAATATGCAGGGCCAGTGTTCACTTTGTGCCCATTACAATGTCAAATTGTTATAAAATTAATACAAATATATTCCAGACCAACAAAGCTACATGTTTTAATTTTTTTACGTATTCCCGTTGACTAAATCGTCATCCAATCATTAACAGCATGGTTGTCACCAGTATTTAATCCAAGTGAGGGCACAGGGATGATATTAAAAATTATATGAGTGTTAATAAAAGACCCGTTTTTTTTTTCTGTTTTATACACAAATAACTAAATAAACGTGATACAAAAGTTTGTCTGATATTAACAGGTAAATTATTACTCCTCGTCAGTTTTAAACATACCTCAGAGCATAAAAAAGGCTGTTAAAATGTAGGGAGACAAGTGCTCTATACATTGCCCCCACCCCTCCTGCACTTTGCTAACGCTCGTGCAAACAAATTTTTTTTTTATTTAAAATTATATTCAAAAATTATAATTTCATTCTGGGGTATTTTTCTTTACAAAATACGCAATTCAGCTTAGACTAAAAATATATTACTTGCATATAAAATAGCACTGGGGTCTTTTAATGTTTGTTATTACAGCTAAAACGAGGAAACCTTAGAGTAAATATAGGGTAGAGGGAGTATCCTCTATACAGCTGCCTACGAAATTGTGTGTTCAACATGTGTCACGTGACTTTAGTGAAATATGCGCGGGAGATTTGAAATAACATTGAGAGAAAAGATAATAATTGCTTAGTAATCACAACTATGTTAGGTTATTTTGGTACCTTATGAATATATGAACTAAGG
>PNEQ01133493.1:0-33887 GCA_003012365.1 Medauroidea extradentata | reverse complement strand
TTTGTTTATATGTTGTAAGTGTTTTATGTGTGAACGAAGTTTTGGCGCGCTCAGCAGCAAGGTCGCCCTGAGCCCGCCAAGGCTTCGGCAGTTGACTACTGGCGGCGTGTAGAGGCGGTTCGGCTACGGTCGCCCGGGCACCAGCATCTCTTTTGTCTTATCATTCACTGCAATAGTCGTTTTCTTTCTTTGTCTGGAACAGTAATTTAACGTAATTTATGTGCCCGGGTTAACCCCTCTCCCCTGTCGTATCGTTCCGCGCCCAGGGGCTTTTCATACCGTAATTTTCCACTTCCCACCACGTGGAAATTTTACCGCGTCGCCTACCGGATGGGCCAGGTCCGGATCCGTTTCATACATCGCCAGGATTGTGTTTGTACTGGGAGACCGATGTGAGTAAATAATAACGCCTTGCCTATATATATATATATATGTGTTATTATTGACTTCGCCGCTTCACTGTGTTTCAGGGCACGGGACCCTACAACCCGGTGACGTAAGTGTTAATATGGGTGTACAGGTGCCCGAAATCCCTGTCGAGTGCGTTGTGTGTGTATGGATATGAGCGTGGGGAGGGCCATAACACTCCCCTGAGTAAGTAGAACGGCGGAGGATGAGGAGATTTTGAAGCCGGCCGTTGGCCACACGACCCTGAGATAACTCCACTCGTAACATCTGAGTGCCCGTTCTCTGCTAACCGTCTGGCGCCTAGTCGGGAACGATCTTAAAGCACGCTAGTATTTTCTGATCTCCATTTCCTCCACTCTCGTCCCCGTCAACTATATGATGTCCATCTAACTTAACGTTACCTTAACACCACAATAAGGGATTAAACTAACTTTCTATAATTAGATGGGTATTCAACGAACTCAATAGTGGCTTTTTTGTAAAGGTTTCATTGCAGTAACCTAATAATTTGGCCAACGCAAACTATAGGCCTTAACTAAATTAATATCCACTACCTTCAAATTGTTAACTTCCAACCCAACTTGCCAATGTAAGTAGCCTATGTTGATATAAACACAAACATATACAATAGCTATACAAAACGGTTCTTTCCTTTAATTATCTAAAAGGCCTATATCACTCAAACATAAATACTGGTGTTTGAAAATTTATTCTGTTTTGTCCCGAAAAAACTAGGTTATGGCATGTTAAAAAATCATACCTTCCCCCCACCTCCGCAATTTGTTGGCGAGTGCTATTCAAATTATCTCGGACACCCTAAATACATTAACGATTTATTTAAAAAAAAGTGTATCTGTTAAAATTCACTACTGAGGTTGCCTAGAACCAAAATTTTCAATACTACAAACGAACATGCGCATAACGTTAAATTCACAGTCTCGGGCGATATTGTATCCCAATTACACAATAAACACATGAATAGTTTTTCTACAGGGGTATAGTGTATTTAGGGAAAAATCAACTCTCATCTCTATTTTCGTACTATCCATTACTTCCTTGCTGCCACGTGCTTCGTTGTTTATACTCGCAGAACCATAGATAAAGCGAACTAAAAGAAAGGTGGCAAACTTACGCACCGCAAATGTTTCTCGATTTCATCACAAATAGATTAATTTTCGGACAAAAGGGCAGCCAACCTACGATTACCGTCAAAGCAAAACGATTGAAGGTATCCCATAGAAGCAACATTTTCCGCAGAAGTAAATTATAGCGTCGAAAGCAATCTGTGGCGTACAGAATCGATCGCGAGAAACAAAACGCTTTTTCGACAGCCGAAGTAAAGCAAATTACTTCATGACGGGACTTTGCTTCGGCCGTACAGAATAAGGCTGCAGGTCAAAATGATCATGCCCTTTTAGCTCTTCCTCGCGAGGAAGCAGTGTTGCCAGATCGTACCATAATTATCGTTTTGTACCTTATTTTCACCCTTTGTACCATATACGATACCTGAATGCCGATAATGGCTATTTGTACCATAATTTTTCGCGCAGGTCGAAAAGTTGAAAACAAATGTCAATTCGTTGGAGAAAGGAGGAACAAAGCATTTTTTTACCTTTGTTTTTCAATGGCGCCACGATGTTTCTACAGCAAAGTCTAGAGACTGATATCAATATATTACATTACTCCTCACATCTGCTATCGCATGGATATAATATTACGAGTCTCGTAACACTATACCTCTGCAAAGGCAGATGTTAGGGTATCTGAAGATTAAATTATTTTCTTGCAAGTAAATATGTTGCAAACTTCTGAAATGAATAGAGAGAATTTGTTTCATGTTTCAAGATTCAAACAGAAGTTTAGTCACACGACAATAAGCTTTGGTCCTCTTTTTCTCTCATAGTCGCAACTCCAAACTCAGCAGTTGGCAGCAGACTACAGAGTGGTATCGCAGTAAAGTTGGGATTGTGCTTGTTTATCTGATACAGTTTGTATTTAAACTAAGGAATAATTTTTGGCGGTTTTTTGTTTAAATTCCACTGAGGGGCAAATGGATTGCAGGGATATTTTTGGTGAGTGATTTATTTACACACTTTTTATGCACGTGTCTTAAGGTGGAGGATTCGGGTATAGGGAAAAGAAAGGTACATTGGTTTACGACAGGACATTAGCGAAAAGTTTAAGCGGGACTCAAGTACTGGTTTGAAACTATGTATGAGTTCTTAAATATTATTCACTTAAGTTAAAATATTTAAAACCATAATTAGATTCGAAACATTGTGGCCGCATATGTGCCCAATGACATTTGTGGTGGCGCACCATTGCTGTATGCAGAAGCGATGCGCACCTGAAAGCCTGTCAGTGCAAGACAGCACAGTGGGGCGCTGTACATCCCTGACCGGCCAGACGACCGCTAACAGCTTGCCACCCCCAGGCACATTCCATTGTCCAGGCAGGACACGGGATTACTGGGGTCGCCCAGCGAGACCGCACCTCAACCAGGAGAAGGCAGTCTCTCCCGGTACGCTGAACAGAACAGTTTGCATGCGTCCAGCCAGTGCGGTATTGTGAATGGGTAGATGTATATGTTGTATATATTGTGTAAATACATGGCTCGTGTCCGGCAAACGTGGTGTACTTATTATGCCCTCACGTCCTCGCTAAAACATTATTAGAGAAAATTGCATGAATAAAGGAGACTGCAGATAATCCTTCAAAAAAGTAATATTGGCAGATTTTCCGTTTTGTTTAACGTGTATCTAATTTGAATAGTTAGCTTTTCACAATTTAATATGTAATTTGATTTTGAACAGTTAAATTTTTTAAAATTAATATTTAAAAAAAACTAATGTACCATAATTTTTCTCGAAAAATGATAATTTTTAAGTTCTGAAAACGATATTTTGTTTTAAAGGACCTGGCAACACTGCGAGGAAGAGTTGCGAGGGCAAGTAGGAGCAAATCGTCTGCTAGACGTTACGGCGAGCATACTGCTGTTGACTGTGCAGTTTACGTTCGCTGTCGTGTTTGAAAACAGAGAAAATAAGAATTATTTCAGGCATGGATGACGACAGTAAAGTTGCGGCAGCTGAATAAGGGTTTTTATAATTCTAACCAATAAAAGTTTTATGTTATGGTGTTGTTTGCATGTGGTTGTTAACCTCTAAAAACAGTTCACAAAAGTTGGTTAATATTTGCATAATGTGTTTAATTCCCGTAAATAATGAGCTCCTTTCACGAATTTTTCTTCTTTGTGGTTAGTAATTCAAGTTATTTAAAATCTTTAAGTTATTATTCTCCTTGGTGTTGGACTTGTATTTCACCTGGTGTACTTATACTGAATATTCAATGAGGGTTTGTATATATTTCTTGTACATAGGGTTTTAATTGCTGTAAACTTGACGAATTCCTCTTCTACTGTACTGTTATGTACTAAATGTAGTTCAAAGGAATAATAAATACATACATACGAATTATTATTATTCCTCAGACCAATTAAGTTTAGTACAGTGTATTTTTTTAGCTTCTCATAATTTCATTAGAAGGTACTTTATCATTTATAGTGCATTATTTGGTGCAGCTGTAAGAGCTTTATCATCTTATGATTCTTGTTTATTAAAATTTCTAAATACATCGGCTAGTTCCGCCATCAAATCAACGCAATAGGCATTTTCCTCGCTCCTCCGAGAGTTGTCAACTCTTTTTGACCTGGGTTGACCTGGGTCAACTTGACCTAACTCTTCCAGCTCCTGAGAGAGGCCGAGTAAAACAAACCTACTACATCCACACATAAGGCCATTGTTAACCACAGGTCTTCGTTCTTATACTCGTATATGTTATTATGGTTATTGTGTACATGTTTGCATCGTAAACCGAACTTAATCCCACCAATATATTATTAGGTACGTTTTACTCGGTCTCTATCAGGAGTTGTAAGAGTTGGGTCAAGTTGACCTGGGTCAAGTCAGGTTAAAAAGAGTTGACAACTCTCGTAGGAGCGAGGAAAATGCCTACTGCATTGCAGTATGCCCTATACACAATAGAAAACTTTAGCATTTGACTTTACCATAGTTTTAAATAAAAGATTCTTATGGGGTTGTACACAATGACGCCACCAAACGTAAAGTGAAGAGTTTTATTTTGCATGGTTGCCAGTCTGCCAGTTTTGTGCCAGTTCTGCTAGTTTTCTGTTAGTAGGCGTTCGTTTTACTGGGAGTGTTTTTTTGGTATGCTGTTCAGGTGGGACTAGCAGATGCCACTTTGCCAGAAATGGTTGCAGTATTTGTCCATGCTCGGCGAGCAAAGGCAGAACTGACAGCTACAAAAGAATGTCACGTGTGATGTCACACGACGATGCTTGTTCAAAATAAACTCACTCGTCACGTACTAAACAGTGATAACATTTTTCTCCTTGTTGTAATAATCCAGTAACAGATTAACTGTGTGAATTCTTTTATTTTCCGAATTAATTACAATCACCATAGTCACGAACAAAGCCAGATAGTGTTGCAGCATACTCGTAGTTCTTTTGTAAGCAGTGACAAGATAAACCTAATGGTAAATGTGGTGATGCGAGCGGGGGGCACGGAACACATTGCCCGGTAGCGCCAGCCCGTTGTTGGAGAACAGCGACTCGGAAAGAGACCCTAACTTACAGGGTCACGCGGCCAACAGTCGTAGCATTGCGATAGTCACTACCCACTTGTTGTCGTAGGTGGTTACACAGAAGAATCTTAGGCGTTCATAACCCAGTAGCACAGAACAAAGCACCAAAAGAAAACACCCTATGCAGTAACACTGGGCAAGTGCCAGTTATAGGGTCCCACGCCATGAAGGCCGTGAAGTGGCAAGCAAATAATACAATCACCTTAATGCATGAACGTATTTATTGCAATGATACTGTACTTCATACACAATCCAAATGGCGGTGCAGTAAGCAGGCCCGGTCCTGAGCCCGACCGGTGGGCTATACTGAGCAAAGAAAAACACCACGTGGGTGAAATATGAAATTTATGCTAAACCCCTGGGTAGATGAATCACAGGGGGTCGAGGGGCACCTCTGGGCCAACGAAAGTTAAATTAAATGTTCCTGAATTAATATGACGCTATTGATACACTACTGGTTAAACAAAAGTCTTGAATGGCACTGAGAGACATGCGTCGAACCACCTCATTCCACCGCTTAGCACCGACAGGCTACTCTTTCTCGTGCTGGTGGCCTCGTCCAGCCAAGCGCGGGAAGCATCCACCGAATCACAAGAGACACTTAAAAGACAAAGGGGCGAAGGCCCAAATCGCTTGCGAAATAAATTATGTCTTGATGAATGAAGTCCCAAATTTACTTTGTAGGAAAGATTTTTGTGAATTTAGTTTGCTTAAGATTTAACTATGTTTTTTAAATTATGTCACATAAAAGATAATTGACAATACGAGAATAGTTGAAATATTTAACTGAATTAAAAAATAATTATTTCAACATAGATGTAAAAGAATTGCGCAGCAAGGTTGGACACATGGGCGAGTCCAACTTGCCCGCTAGGTGCAGGGATGTTTCTGCCAATTTGTAGGTTAATTATGACAAAGTGTTAATTATGACTTGAAATGAACAAACAAGGCTACCCCTGGCCTTTAAACACTGCTACCTGTTGGTGGCGTAACCCATACTGACGTAGCTAACACGGGGGTGCTAAAATGACATGTGTTCACTAAAAGGTACATTACTGTAATTTACGTCAACAGGGCACTTTCCTACCAATAAACGGCAGTTCTTATAGGCTGACACACACACTGCTTGCACTCAACGTCGCGGGGGGGGGGGTGTCTTGGCAACGCACGTAGTCAGGCACATTCCAATATGTGGAGGTAGTACTGCCCCCTCGGACATTCCGAATCAGTAGGTGTTGTGCGCCCGACGGGCTATGTAGGTAGAGGGATGAGGAGTGTCCCATGTCAAACGTCCCCCTCCTGGGAGCCTGTCTGTGCACCACGATGCCACCATCGCCTTACCTGCAGCAGAAGTAACTCCGTTGACTGGCTGGCCGAGTGCGGAGCTGGTACCAGTCTGGCTGCGGTGGCTTATGACAGAGCGATGCCGTTGCCGCTCTCTGGGACGCTAGGTCGCCCTGGCAGGTAGTGCACCCAGAGCGCACCCCACGGCCTGGACGCGCCGACCGACGGGTAGGTGGGGGGCCTCCCCTGTTCCTCAGATGATCCGCGGAGCTCATGTCGCCCGGAGGTGGCTGCCGAGGTGGCCATGGAGCAGGGTCCTGGCCAGCCGTGGCAGGAGGGATGGCGTGTGCGCCCGGTCTTCCCCCTCGTGCAGCGCTGGTGTCAAACTGACGACCGTGTCGTACTGACTAGCAGCCTGCGGCAGGCCAGAAGGTGTTTGGCTGTTGTCTCAGTTGTCCCCGCCCAGTGGTAACTGGTCAGAGTCTTCGCTGGCCCTTCCTTGGGGCCTGTCGTGAACAGGCGGTCTCATTACTGCCATTCCCAGTGCAGCACCATGGAGGTGGGGGTGGGTCGCGTAGGTGGGTAGCGTCTCGATGTCGGGCATCGAAGCACATACGACTCCGTCTGCGGGCAGGGGTTGTCGCGCCGTGACTCCTTGGTTGCTTCCTAGTTCTGGTGAGTATGCAGGCCCTTCCTCACAGGTGTCGACTGTCTCTCCCGTACAGCACACAATGTTTCAGTTATGTTTCAGAAATGTTTCTGAAACTTTACAATGTCTCATTCACATAACATTTTATTTCATAGTTTCAGAGATATTTCTGAAATATTACAATGTAACATTTCAATCCAAATGTTTCAGATATGTCTCAGAAACGTTTATGTGAGACTTTTACAAACGAGCGATTATATATTTCGCAGCACACATTGCAGAAACATTTCAGAAATATTGCAAAGTAACACTTCAATAAGCAAGTTTCAAATAGGTCTCCGAAACATCAAGTTGAGGTGTTCGCAGCAATGGTCGCTGGTTAGTTACAAGTAAGTTATTATGTATTACAATTATTAAAAGTGAAATTTTCTGGATATTGGTAGCTTTTATATTGCTCGTTTTTCAAGGCACTGTGTGCTAGAAATGTTCTTTGAAACATAACTTACATTGTAGACTGGTAAATAAATGCTAATAAAATCACTACCCATGCAGCACAAAATGTTTCAGTTATGTTTCAGAAACATTTCAAAGACTTTACAATGTCTTGTTCAGATAACATTTAATTTTAATATTTCACTTATATTTTTGAAACGTTCCAGTGTAGTATTACCTATCTCATGTTTCAGATAGGTAGGTCTCAGTACCTACTGTTCTGCTGAAACTTCCAACAGAACGATATGACATATACTTCACAGTACACATTCCAGAAACATAAAAGAAATATTGCGATGTAATATTTCAATAAGAATGTTTCAAATAGGTCTCCGAAACATTTAGTCCAGACATTTGCTGTCATTATCACTGAGTAGTCCATGTCGCTTTTTGAATAGGAGTACTAAAAAAGTACCTACTTCTTCCAAACAAGTAGGCATATTCTTAGTATTTAACACTCCTTATTACCCTGTTCTTTCAACCTAATAAAAATACATGTTTAGTTAAATACTATTTAGTTGTTAATATTGACAGTTTAAACTGTTTATCCATGGCTGTGTTCCATATCACCACCTCGCTCCCTCGGCCACTTACCCTCGATCACTTAGTGAGCCACGAGCCTTTGGCCCCTTCACGATGAAGTGTACATTCGTGGATTGGAACACACTCGAGGCTATGTGTTCTGCATCACATCTGTAATTTTTTTGTACTGCTGAAAGTCATGTAGTAAATATTTTGCAGTGCATTGTTGTTAAGTTGCATTTGGTATACTTCTAAACCTGCAGTTTCTGTTGAATCTTACAGAGGCCAAGAAAAAATGGATAGAGAAGATGTAATGGCATTAAATGCCGTCCTTCGTGTGCGAGGAATAATGATGAGAAGAAGTGTTGATTTGTTCGAGATTCTGCTGCAATTAATTGCTGAAGGAATGGTAAGTCGTTTCACTAATTGTAAGCTGTTACTGTCGGCATGAGGTTCTTGTGTTATTGGTGGTTTTAATTGACTTAGCAAAGCAAAATAACTTGAGTAATTTAATGATGGGCAACATGCAACTGTACCATTTTGATAATTGCTCAGGAGGGGCATAACCATGCCAGCCCTTGAAAAGAAGGGGATAAAATGTTATACACCTATTTAAAAAATAATGTACACAGTAAACAGTACCTAGGCAGAAAATATAACCATATTTTATATTTGTGAACAACATTAATTTGGAGTATTTACTCTCATTTCAGTGGAATGGGCTAGGGAGACGTACATAATATTTCCTCCTGTGGCTATGTCCGTTTATATGCACACGCACAGGCAGAAATACAGTATGCCAACTAGTACAAAATGTATTCATGGCATTATAATAAACTTAAAAAAATGTCATGAAGCTGAGAGATTTGTGGTGCTCTAGAATGCAAGAGTGGGGAAAATAAGGGTTACTAAGAAAAAAACAACAAATCAGCTGCACTGTCCACATGACTTTAACGCACAAAAACTCTGGAGTCACCCAACAGGAACTGAACCTTGATCACTGTGGTGGGAGTAGGGTTCTAAGAATTTCCGGAAAAATTGGTGAAAGGAAAGTAACACGAAAATACAGTTTTTTCCTAATTTGCTGGACAAATTGGAAAAAACTCTATAAATTATTGTTAAATTATACTAAACCTGTAGTGGCTAAATAATGTATAGTAACTTATATAAGGTCGATAAAATAAGGAGAAAAGCAGAGAATTGGCCTGTCTGAATCATTCTGAATGTTTACTTACAAGCAAGGTATAGGAATGTTGAAAGAAGGCAAACAAGAGAACTTTACAATTTTAAGATAAGGGAAACTACATAAGCATCATATTACTGTAATTTTAGTAACTTGTTTACTAGTTATTAGGAACTCACACACCATCATATGTCATAACTGAACACCTGGCAAACAGCAATCAGTGTTAAATTTCATGTGTCAATTATGTCATGTCTCGGAGAAAAAAAACACTACTTCCCTGCAAACCTTTTTTTTTTTTAATTTTTCCCAAGCAGATAGTTTATACAAAAGGAAAGCCATGGGCAAGAAGCAGTGATAAGTGTACCAAGTTTTGTGTTACATTTACTGGTTATTTCATTTACTTATTAGGGTACTGTGTGTATTTGCAGATAGGCCCGAATGTAAATACCTATACCATCCAGAATTGTAATTCAGAAACTGTATGATCATGTTTATTGCAATTTTTTTTTCACTTTTTTTGTAATTTTTTACTTTGATGAAAAAAAATCCAATTTTTACTTAAAAAGAAAAACTTTTTTTTTTTTTAACTTTACAACCCTAGGCCGGAGGCAAGTGATCTGAGTGTTACAACGAGATATATAGTAAACATAGAGGGGCGGAAGCAGCTATTTCCAAGGCTCTCAGGTGAAATTTGAAATTGGTCGGCCATTTTATCTATAGTCAAAACATTGCCAGCTGATGTATGTTGTAATGTAGGATATACGAGAATCGTGAGAAATATTTTGGGATATTGATCGTTGTGATATTTGTTTGTCGAGTCCGTTACAACTACACCTGACTAATGTATCACTAGAGAACATTCGTACCCTCGCCAATATGAAATATGTATTAAATTTCTGCAGTCCACAACATATTGTGATGCCTATCTCAGTGTTTGGCTGCACACACTACAGCAATAAAATAAAAGCATACTACAACTGCTATAGGCTTTGTTTATGCAGTTTAGATAAATTGTACTGTTATGTTACGGGTAGCTGCAATGAGACAGGATAACAGGTATGTACCGAATTTTTTGGTTTACAATCAACACAAATCAAATATTAAAAAAACATAAAGTTTAATAAATCGTGTAGAAATTCATTACTGGGAGAAGAAGGAAAATACATACTGCTTGATAGTATGGTACGGCATAGGCTGGAATATGATGCCAAAGAGAAGGATACATATATGGAACTTGAGGTGCGGGAACGGAAATAAGGTGCATAGAGGGTAATGGGATGGGTGAATTGTAGGTGAAGAAGGCAGCGGTAAGATGGGGAGGATGAAGGGATATATTGGCCACTTGTAATGTTGAAGGAAATGGGATTGAGTACACTCAAATACAGAAGAAGAAATGAAAGTCTGGTCAGGATGTTCATACTTGTGACTAGAGAGGGTGGTTGGGGAGGGTTAAATTGCCACCTAGCTAAGGGAGGGTATGGGGGAGAGTAAACACCAGTGAGAAGGTTCAAGTGGTGTGGAAGAGAACGATTTGGTTAGACAGCCTATGCTTGTGAGGTCGGTGAGAGGAATATTTTACAGAATGATATGGTAACTGTTAGGAGTTGGAAGGTTCAGGAGGGGTTTGGGAATGGTAGCCTAGAGAGGCAGGCAAGAATTTATCTCACTACATGGCGACATACCAATTGCGAATATCTATTTATTTGTATAAGGTCGAGGCTCTTAAATAGGGTTAGGGTAGGTGGTATAGTTGTTTACTGTTGATGTAGTTAACATGTTATATGCATGGTTCTTGTAGTAATAAGAATGTATCATAGTATTTATTTTTAATTTGTATATATAAATGCAGGCTTATTTGCATATGTTCAGAGGTTTTATAATTTACATTTACCAGTAGTCCTATAAACATAACCTTAACTTACAAAGTCTCACAAAACTGAGGTAAAAATAATTACACAAAACTGAGGCAACAATAATTACATAGAACTGAAATGCGTAATATGTATATTTTATGACCGCATATGTTTATTTTAACATTTTTTTAAAATTTATATAAATGGATTGTGAGCCAGTTACTCGCTACCTGCACATTTTCGTCAATTGTTTTCATCCTGTATTTACGATTGATTCTCGTTCCTAAATTATTAAAAGATAGACAGAGGTATTTATATGTTTTACATGCCACATAGACATACACAATGCATCGTAAGCTTTGTTTTTCTGTTATTATAGGCACATAAACGTAATTAGGTATCTCTAACTAACACCCTGCCACGCCCCTTTGTTTTGACGATGGAAAACATGGCCGACACAAGTTCAATTGGGCTTCAGCCAGAAAGCGCTTCCACCCCTCTATGTTTACTATATATCTCGTTGGAGTGTTAGCACGTTAGTCCAACTCATAAGTTTGTTTGCATCTCACAAGTTTATTCTTTTGACTTAATCTTGAGCACTTTTAAATGTTGAGCTTATGCAATGGGTTAGCAAAAGATAGTTAAGACCTACTACCTACTTCAAAGTCATAAAAATTTTTACCCACAACATGACCCTTAATTCACACATTTACTAACATAACTTGATCATTTATGTTTACAGAATAGGCCTGATGCATACTGTGTGCTCAATGTTAACCAGTTAATGGTACAGCAGTTCCTTGCTGGAACATTAGACATGTAGGCACATGTAAGGATAATTAGAGAGACCTTCAACTGTCTTGAAGCAATTCTGGCCCCTCCGAGACACGAGTAAATGTGGCAGAACCAGTAAGGTACAACATAGTTACTCATAAATGTTACAGGCAGACACAAAACTAATAATTCTTATAATTGTTTTGTAATTTACCCAGACATTGCACAGAAAATGACATGCAATAGGCCCTATGCCTAACACACTCATTGTTTGTATTTCAGTTTTAATTTACTTTCATGACTGTGAAGGAGTTATTAAGATTACAAAAGTTAAAGGAATATATAGTTTTCACTTAAAACTACTTTTCATGTTAGGCTATTTTGGCCTTTGGCTTAATTTAAGAAAATGTTTGCCAGGACTGGTTCTGTGGGGATTTATTTTGTTATCAATTTGCTCATGTTGCATAAATCTCACTGAAAATCATTTTTAACAATTGGTTAACTTAGACCTTTTTACCCCAGGTTAGAAACTGCTCAGTTTTAAAATATGCACTCCAGAGAAGATCTTGTTGCATACTAACTTTATGTACGAAATATGTTTTTATCTTATAAACCCGAATCGACACTGCTTTCAAGTAGTTTAACGATTTAATCCCTTTAAATGAGATTCATTAAAATTTTTATAATCTTTCGATGAAGTTCTAATCACAGTTTGTTAGGTTGGACAATTTCTTGTACCTTTTTTATATGCCTACTTTTCACCCCTCAAATTCTTCACAACCCTCTACTCTACCATATGTATTATGTTATCTGGTTTAGCTTTCCTCAATAATTGTCATATTTTAAGCGAGTAAAAACTAACATTATTGATTTTTAAGGGAAGGGGAAATTCATCACCAAATGTCGCTAGGTAACCTCAGCACCTTTACTGGTAAAAGGCAAATGTGGTCATGAGACTGCTACTGCTCTAAAATGTAATATGGTTAGGGAACGTCCTTCACGTAGCAGATCCACACCTCTGGAAGCTCCTTCACTAATTCCTCAATGTTTGGATTACCGGTATGTATTTGAAAGGTGAGAGCTTTGTGATTTTTATAGACTTCCAGCTTTGTAACAAACAAGTTAGGTTATGTTGGAAACACTATGTACCATGGTCCAAATTACAATTTTATTACCAAAAAATATCAGACAGGTGTTAAATACTTGTGATTTTGTTTATCTTTGAAGCACTTGAGACAGGGCTAGCCCTGCTACTAGGAACTGTAATGTGCCGTGTCCCTGTTGGAATTTATAATCATTACGTTCATCGCCATAAAAACAATCAATAAACCTTTTTTTTTTTGACGGTGTAAGTAGTGTGTGAATTGAAGCATGTGTTTGCAGTTGTATATTACATTGCTGTATATCTGCTGAGTATACAGCACAATACTGTTTGTTGCAGGTATGATATAGCATTTCGTTTGTTGGTCTTCCTGTTTTGGCTCGGATGTGGGACATCATACAGAGTTATAGCTGCAGTATTCAACATTCCTCGTACGACTGTGCACAACATTGTTCATGCAGTACTCAGCAGCATCCTTCAACTGAGTAAGAATGTTATCTGCTTCCCAACCCACGAAGAACTTCCTGCTGTGGGTACAGGATTTTCCAGGCTTGCTCGTTCGGTTGTTTTTGAATATATTGCAGGAGCACTAAATGGGTGTCATGTAAAGGTAAAGCCGACTGGTCCGAACAAACAAGACTATTTTAACAGGAAACTTGACTATTTAATACAGTTTTAAGCTGTAGTCGAGAGAAAAGGTATGTTCTTAAATGTTTTTGCAGTTTACCCAGGATCAGTCCACGATTCCTGAGTGCTGTGTGCTTGCCCATTGTACAGAGAAAGCCTATATCCTCCTTAAGGCTATATGTTGCTTGGTGATGGTGGTTATCCACTGATATACCAGCCTCTATGTATCATGACTCCATACCAGAATCCAGCACCAAATGAAAATGTGAAATTTGTTTTCAATGTGTACCATGCACGAGGACGGAACATCGTGGAACTATCTTTTGGAAACATGAAGGCTCGTTGGTGATCTATTTTTATGAAGGGCTGGAAGTAAAACACATGAAAGCTGCATGTATTGTGATGGCGTGCTGTGTGATACACAACATCTGCATCTCGAATGGCGATGTTCTCCAACCTTTGGCTGTAGAAGAAGATGTGGTTGATGACAACAATGCTGTGTGAGAGGATGAAGACATGGCAGCACAGTTGAGGGACCACCTAGCACGAAGGCTGACTGTTGAACAAACCATACAGTTGGAGTGAGCGTTCAGGTCAGCACATCAAGCTGAAATAGCCACCACGAGTCTGACAGTCACTTTGTCGTCTGTCCTAGCCATGGGCCAGATACCTCAATATACTGTCTCAATGCATGTTTTACTTCGGATGCTCCTAAGCCCATTCAGACCTTCTCCACCCAGAATAATGTTGGTGTGGAGAGGTGTGTGTTTTCTAAATTAAAATCTGAAATGTAAATCAAGTGCAAAAACAGACAGTGCTAATGTAAATCTGTGTATTATCAAAAGTGCCAGTACTACAATCGCCAATGACATTGTGTCCATCACAAGCCTCTTATTTGTAAAAGTGTACATACATGTTTCGTTTTCAGCAAGACATTCACTAACAATTCAAAACTGAATTTCAAGCATGGTTCTCTTTGTTTTTATGTATGATTTCATATTAGTACTTATTGGGTTGTGATCTCACCACAAATAATTGTACATTTTGTTAATTGTTTTTTTAAATTCTCTGTTTATTTATTTTCAATTTTTATTCACATTTTAAAGAGCCAAAGCTGCAACAGAAACTGTACAACGTTAATTTGCTTTAGAGGTGGGTTGAAACGGGAGAATAGGCATTGACAGTATAGTATAATCAAATTAGATTACAATAAGTACAACATGACAGTATATATACAAGGTATCTTTTATGTACCTACGGAGAATGATAGGGCGTTGCCTACATTCCAGGGGGCAGGGCCTGACTCAACCCTAAATTTAGGGGTTAAGGAGGCCGCTCCGACTCCAAGTTCCCTATCTCAAATTACTTCTATACCCATCCCGTACACGCCCTATCATTCTCCGTAGGTACATAAAAGACACCTTGTGTGTGTGTGTGTGTGTGTATATATATATATATATAAACAATATTACACAAGGCATTTCCTGTGAGGGAGGTTTACCAGGATAAGGCTTTTTTTTATACAAGTTACATAAGAGGTAGGCTAATAAAAATAATAAAATAACATAGCTTTCAACAATACGTACTGCATATTTCCCTGATGCAATGTACTGTATAGTTTGTGGCTGGCAGTATGGTATAAGTTAGCTTGAGTGCAGTCTGTACAACATAATATAAACTTATATTAGGTTTCCTAACACACAAAAGATGTGTACATAATACACCAGTTCACAACATTTACCTACTGTAGGCTTTAAACTTCCTGTTTGGTGTACAGTACGTAGATAGTTTAACACATTTACAATAAATCATACATAATACTGTATATGTTTCCAATGTGCATACAATAAATATATTTTATTTCAGGATTAATTTATATTGGGGAATAAAGTCTTTCATACAGTGGGCTAGAGTTCTTCAGAGTACTTTTCTCAGAGATGCTTTTTAAGTCCAGTTTTGAAGGGAATAATATAGCTTACGGTATTTTGTTAATAAGTTTAAATCGGCAATAGTGAAAGTTTTTGGCCCAATGGATATGACAGGACTGATGTTCAAATTGTTATTTCTCTTTGTAAAACGTTTATGGATAATTTTCCTGGTCGTGATATTTATTTCGTTTTTAACTACTCTGTGTTTTATCTTATTAACCAATATGTGTGCGTAATTCTAAAGCCATAGTTATGGGTGGTATGTGTGTCTTCATGTACAAGTCCCTTGAGTGTGTTGATAACGGTAGTCCCCTACCAGCACAGCAAGTCCCCAGGATGTCCTAGGGACATCCTTTGAGGATATCCGGTTACATGCGATCCTCGGGATGTCCTAAGGATGGATATTTCGGATGTCCGAAAGCTCCGAAAAACCATGTCCCTAGGATGTCCTAAGTACCTCCTCAAAAAGTACATCACATCCCAGGAAGCTCCTTGGAAGACGAATTTGGGTCATCCTAAATTCCTTATCTGGGGAGCTACCAGGGATGTCCTTACAGGGAGCTCCCACGGAACTCCTCTGAGGAACTCCCTGGGATGTCCGAGCAGGAGCTCCCACGGACGTAGTGGATTTCTAGGCATGTTCCTAATATGACCACTAGATAGCTCACGATATTATTTAAATATACACGAGGTTTGTTGCAATTAATTTAGTAGATAATTCATAACATTTATATATGCCTTAAGAAATTGGTAAATGTATTAATTTCGACACACATATTTTATTATTACTGGTAGACTTTTGGAAGTTGAATCATTTAAAAAAATGTTATTACAGACGAATTGTTTATTGAAAAGATTTTAAGAGGCTACATTAACAATTATGTGTATATGACTGTGTTTTAAATACTAAGTTTACATATCACCAAAACAAATACATTTGTTTCTTTTGTGTTGAATACTAAACTTTTACTTTTGCTGCTAGAAGGAGCTCCTAGGGGTATCCCAGGGACGTGTTTAATACAGGTCCCAGGGAGCTCCTAGGGATGTCCCAGGGATGTGTTTAATACAGGTCCCAGGGAGCTCCTAGGGATGTCCCAGGGATGTGTTTAATACAGATCCCAGGGAGCTCCTAGGGATGTCCTGGGGATGCATTTAATGCAGATCCCAGAGAGCTCCTGAGGATGTCTTGGGGATGTGTTAGTTACCGATCCCAGGGAGCTCCTAGGTATGTCCCAGGGATGTGTATGCCAGACATCCTAGGGATGTCCGTAGGTAGTACTTTTCCATGAACTTTTCCTACATAAAAAGGACTTGAAATGAACTTCCCTAGGACATCCTAGGGACGACAGTTCCCACATCCTACGGACGTCCTCAGGATGTCTGTGTGCTGGTAGGGTCAGTATAGGTACTTAACAGCTCTATTTTGGAGGACCTCTAGTTGCTTCAATTTGTTTGCATTGCATTGCGACTATACAACATGTAAGTCAAGTGACTATCTATCAGTGAGCAGTATAACTGTCTTTTGAATGAATCTGGTATTTTATGTCTGATTCGTCTGAATATACACAATGTTATGAAATTTGAATTGTTACATTAATGAGCATTTGGTTTGAAGATAGCTAGTCTGTTAGTCTGTTCATATCCTACTGCAATATGTGTTTTTTGTCATTGCCAGTGTAGGGTAAGTTTGTGTCATCAGCATACATAGTTATCATTCTCTTAAAAATGCAGTATGAATGATCATTTATGTACAAAAAACAGAAGGGGGCCACAGATTGATCCTTGTGGAACTCCTCTTACTACCGTCTCCTCTTTACTCTGCTCATCACCTGACTTACGTACTGTTTCCGGTCGCTTAAGTAACTGCTGAATCATTCCAGTGCTTATCCCAGTACACCTAAATGTTTTAGCTTTTTAAAGAGAATCCTGCCGTTCCTAAATCCATACTGGATTTGGAGAAATTATTTTTAGCCTCCAGAAAATGTAGTAGCCTGATTTCATAGCTTCTTCAAATAGTTTAAAGGGGAAAGGGACAGTGGATATTGGTCTGTAATTTTTCAGGTTCTTCTTGTCACCACCTTTATAGATTGGCACTACCTTTGCTATTTTTAGGTGTTCTGAGGACATTCTATTATCAAAGGACATGTTTATTATCTCTGACATGTTTTAACTTGTTTTGCCTGCCATAATTTTATGAA
This sequence comes from Medauroidea extradentata, assembly GCA_003012365.1. Classification (NCBI taxonomy): domain Eukaryota; kingdom Metazoa; phylum Arthropoda; class Insecta; order Phasmatodea; family Phasmatidae; genus Medauroidea; species Medauroidea extradentata. Next base: position 16,199 of record PNEQ01133493.1, on the reverse strand, counting down.
GTTTACTAGTTATACCATCCTTAGATATATTTTGTTCAGTTTTTAGTTTCTCGATAAGCTTTTTAACTTCTTTGTAATTACTTGGTGTTATGAATAAAGAGTTAAGTTAACAGGCATTTGGTGTGTGTATTACAAATGTAAATTTTGGCAGGTTAGCAATTGGGGTACATTTCTTTTTATGATAGTTATAGGGCTGTAGTGTGTTTGCTGAGATAGGTATTTATAAAATAATTTTTGGAAGCATTGCATATTTATGTATTATTTGTTATAATTTTGTTGTCTGTAAATAATCTGTCACATATTGCACCTTTGTTGGATGATGATGATGATGATGATGATGATAATAATAATAATAATAATAATAATAATAATAATAATAATAATAATAATAATAATAATAATAATAATACCTTCTTGCAGTTGGGCTTTCACCCAGTGGCAAGATCACATTCCCTACCTTCCCTCCAGACCTCTCCTGAACAAACTAACCCTGTCAACCCTCACCAGCTCCTCTCTAAGCACATTCCACTCCCTCACCGAACTCACCATCATTGACTGCCTACCCCTCTCCGTCCTCCTCCACAGCCTCCGGATCTTAAGACTGTTGTTCCCTCTCCCTCCGTAATCACCCTTGATTAAATGGGAACCAAAAATTCCCCATCCTCCCTCTCCCTTCACCACTCTAAACAACCTAACAAGCCTCTCCACCCTTCGCCTGCCCTTCAAAGTACTCCAACCCATTTCCTTCATCATCACTGATGGTCTGTAATTACCTTCCTCCTCTCCCTCCTGCCCTTGCCTTCTCCACCGGCCCTTCATCCACCTAGCCGCCCTCCTCTGGACCTTCTCCAGTTCCTGCACTTCCCCTTCCATGTAGGGATCCCACTCTGCCACTGCATATTCCAGCATCGGGCGTACCACTGAGGTGTATGCCTTCTCCTTCACCCCACCACTGACTCCCTTCAGAACTCTTCCCAGCATTCCCAGGGCCTTTCTTCCCTACGAAACCACTCTCTTCACCTGTCCCCTCCACCCAAGGTCCTCCTGCAACATGACCCCTAAGTACTTGTATTCTGCTGCCTCCCCTATCTCCTGCTCTCCCCATCTGAATGTCAGCCTGCTCTTTATCCTCTTTTTAGTGAATCTCACTATCTTTGTTTTCTTGACATTAATCTTCATTTTATTGGTTTCCATCCATTCCAGTACCCGATTTATGTCTGCCTGCAAGTTGTTTTCTCACCTACCTCAGAATACAGTACACAGTCGTCCGCGAACAATCTCATCCTGCCAATCACTCCCACTCCCATGTCATTTACCATTATAGTAAACAACAAAGGGCCCAGAACACTTCCTTGTGGCACCCCTGATGTTACAGCTCCTTCTTTTGACAAGGAGTCCCCCACTCTCACTCTCTGGCTCCATCCCTTGAGGAACTCACCAATCCAGTCAACCACCTACCTGTCATCTAGCAGCTCATTTACTTTCCTCATTAAAATTCCATGTGACACCTTGTCAAACGCCTTCTCAAAATCTATGAATCAGTCATCCACCTGCTTCCCTTCATCTACAGATTGTACTAGATCCTCCAATAGCCCAGCCAGCTGTGTCTCACACGAGTAGCCTCTTCTGAACCCATGCTGATATTCCTGCACCCAGTTTTTCTCATCCATTACTTCTACCACAAATTTAACTACTAGCCTTTCCATTATCTTACCCGTGCTCGAGGTGAGACTCACCGGTCTGTAACTATCAGGCCTTGCCCTATCCTCCCCTTGCTTGTATACTGGCACCACCAGACCTTCCTTCCACCCCTTTGGTAACGTGCCCTCCTCCAGCGATCTGCCAAACAACACTTCTAAATACTTTGTTATCACCCTCCCACCAAACTTAAGAGCCCCATTCCCTACGCCATCAGACCCTACAGTTTTGTTAGTATGCAAGCCTTTAATTACTTTGCCTATATCATGTCCCCTTATCCTTAGATTACCACTTGGCCCTTTGACTCTATCTGCTTTCTCACCCCATCCGTCCATGCCCTCAAACACAGACAAATACTGAGCCAGCAATAATTCTGCTTTTTCTTTGTCAGTGGTTGCGGTCAAGCCATCATTCCCTGTAAGTATTGGAATTCCTTTCTCTCCACCTTTCACCCTTTTCAGATAACCAAAGAGCTTCTGCCATCCTTTGCTTTTTCCTTCAGCCATGATGTTACCCAAGTACTCATCCTTTGCCACTTTTATCTTAGTTTTTAGCTCCTTCCCTATCTGCTTCATCCATATTCTAGCATTTACCATTTCCCCTCTCCTATATCTTGCATGCAGCTGCCTACACTTCCTCTTCAGCCTCTTAATTTCTCTCCCATAATATGGTGGGTCCCCCCAGCTGTTATTATTTTCCTTGGGACAAACCTCACCAACGTAGCTTCTATGATCTTTTTAAACTCTTCCCACAGGCACTCCACATTCTCCTCTTTAGCCCACTCATTATATCTATCCCATAGGAAGTGTTCCACCCCTTTCCTGTTTCCTCATCCATATTGCCACTCTACCCTTTCTTTGGTTTGATCAGCTTTAGATTTTCCTAGCTTTATTTCTACCACAGGTATATCATGATCACTGATTCCCTCTACTACCATTGAATCAACTATGATATCCCCAGGCCTGGCCAACACTACATCCAGCACTGACCCCACACCATCTGCAGTCCATCTAGTTGGTGCTTCTACTGCCTGCACTAGCTCCCTGTTAACTAGCGGAGATGCTAGTGTCTGCGTAATGCCACCCATGTCTTCCATCCCTTCCACCCACTGCACCCCAGGCATATTGAGGTCACCTGCTACCACCACCCACTGTCTATCACTCAGCCTGTCGGCCCTTTCCTTCACTGCCTCAACTGCCTGCCATCCCTGCCCCGGTGGCCTGTACACTGCCAACAATCTGAAGCTCTTAAGTACCCCCCTTACATCTAGTTCCATCACCTCAGCATCATTGCATACCAATGCGACAGAACCCTTTAAACCCTCCCTCAGGCATACCATTATACCACCCCCTCTTCCATCCCTGACCCCTCTGAATATGGAGAACTTATCCTGACTCAGTTCACTGTCCAACACCTCCTCACCCAGCCATGTTTCAACTCCTATCACGACATCTGCCCCGTATCCCTCAACCACACTCCAGAATGACTCCTGCTTATTATATATACTTCTGCAATTTATTACTATTATTTTGATGCTGTCCTCCATGATTCCCCCTCCCTGCCCTTACCTTTCCACTGTGTCTCTGAAATCCTAACCTTTCTTACAGACTCCCCTATCTTATCTACTCCAGACCTCCCGAGTTTCTCCTCCTCTCTCTCTGGTTGCTATTCCCTGCCACTTAGCTCCATCCTACTACGCTCTAGGCTGCCAGCAGTTTCCCTACCCACCAGATCACCCAGAGTTCTTCTACCCTCCTCAGTGAGATGGACCTGATCTCTGCCTAGATTTCCAAATCCCAACCACTTCCTGCTGTCTACAAATATAGCTTCCCTTTCCCTACATACTCTCTCGTATATTGCACTGGCTACCATTGCCTTCGCATAGGAGATACCCCTCCTCACCAGCACCCCACTGACTACTACCCTTGCCCTAGGAAACTTTTCCTTTGCCTGCGTCAACATCCCTCCTAAGTCCTTCTCTACATTTCCACTCACCTCCCTGTGTGCCAGATCGTTCCCTCCAACATGAACTGTGACCACCTTCACTGAGTCACTTCCCTTCAGACTAGCAACTCTCTCGCCCAGATCTTTAATATTAGCTCCCCCAAAAGCTGCCTGATAGGTAGTATCCTTCCTTACACCCTGTAACTCCACTCCCTTGACAATTGAACTGCCCAAAAACACCACCTCTGGTTCCCTTATTTTCACTGCTCCCCCTTTTCTGGCCTGCCTAACCCCACTAGCCATCTCTCTTCCCACTCCTCCCATCCTGAACTGCCCTGCTTGTCCTGAGTGCTGATACCTGCTGACCCCTCCCCTACAAGCTTCAACATACTGCTTCCTGCCTCCTTCCACTGTCTTTACCCTGGCTACTGTTTCCTGCCCCTCTACACTCTTGAGACTCCTATTGTCTACCAGTGTGCCTTCCCTTGCTTCAGCCTCCATTTCCTCTACCTTACTCCTCAACTTTCCTACCTCAGTCTCTGCCTCCCTCATCCTCTGCTTCTCCTCCTGTAGCTCATTCCTTAAACTACATATCTTTCCCTTGATCCCCTTCAACTCTTCCTCTAACTTTCCCACCCTTACTGCCAGACTACTCCTGCCCATCTTATCCCTGACTTTTCCCTCCACCTTCTCAATTTTCTGCAACATCTCCCTCTCTTTCCTGTTCATTACATCTACAATGTTCCCTTACCACCATTCCTTAGCTAGCTCACTTCTTGCTACTGGCACACCCTCAACAAAGTTATTCCAAAGCATTTCCCACACCCAATTACTACCTCCTCCCCCTTCCTGAATCCCTGTCTCAACTGCTCCTACAGCCTGCTTTTCCCCTGTAACTCCTACTATGCCTTTTCCACCAATACACTCCCCACAGCTCCAATTTTTTGCTACCAGTGAGCCCAACTTCTCCTCCTGAATCCCTACACAATCAGCATGGTACCACTCTTTACTCTCGTCCCACTGCACCCCACTATCACACTTTCGTCAAACTTCCCCACAGCCCCTACATTTGCACCTCCCCACCATTGCAGCTTGCCAGTGTCCACAAGACGTTACCAAAACCCAATAGCAACTGCCTAACCAAACAACTTACTAGAATATGCAAACACTAATCAAATATCTTTGAACTAGATTACTAATTTTCGCAGGGTCCTCTGCAACTACACTAACACTTCAACCTAATTAAACCTTACCACTATTACTATCTTATCTTACCAATCCATAATTCCTCTACAATAAACGAAGTATAACCGACTCGCCTATCTACTAATAATAAACAATTAGACAATTAAAAATACCTATCAACTATAAAAACTAACGATTTAATATTACCAACTACTTAACCACTACTTCTTACACTAGGGCGACCACGTGGTGATCGCAGCCGCTTCAAGCAACAGACTACGTACAACTAAAACAAGGTAGCTACTACTAACAAGATATATTATAAAACAGATATTTATATACTAAATTACCACTAAATACAAGCACTAGATCACTTAATTATAACTAAAATACTTATCCACGCACAGCTACAACTACAACTACAACCACACGGTGGCCATCTTGTTCCATGCACAATTTTAATTTCATTTATTATTCTCAGTTGCTCCCTGCTATCTTGCCCTACTTTTATGAACAGGTTTCCATAATTTTGTTTTTGTAGGTAGCTTGTGCTTAAGGTCTGTTACTTTGTTCCTACATAGTGCATGTTCTCTAAGATAGCTGTCAGTACCCATTTGCTTCTTCATGTTTTTGTGCTATGAGTCTCGCCTGTGTATGAGTTTTAAAAGTTCTTCTATTACCCATGATTTCTGTTTAAAGTTAGTTATTGTTTCGTGTTGTTTGTTAGGAAATGATCAATCAATGTATTGCTTGTTTCTGTCATTCTCGTTGGAAATTTTGTATTACATAATGTGTAGCAGTATATTCTCATACAGCACATTAACGTAGCAACGTTGCAGCAACATCACACAAAAATTTTCGATGTTGCAGCAGTGTTGAATGAAGTAACTGAAACGTTGCTGCAACAGGAAAATGTCAATTTTTATTCAACATTGCAGCAACGTTGATTGGGAGACATTGTAGAAACATTTTCTTGGGGCCGTTACAGCAACGTTGATTTGGGGATGTAACAACAACATTGATTCGGTTACTTTGCTGCAATGTAGGCTTGGGTACGTTGCAGCAATGTTGATTTGGATACATTGCAGCAACACTGCAGCTGCAGTACCTGCTGTTCCCAGCCTCCATACCTGTTTTCTTAAATTTAAGTAACAACCACCTTAAACTTTTCCAGGACATATTGAGGTATGGGAGACAGCATATTAAAAATAAATTACAGTGTGTGAACATACTTTTGGCCTCTACACGCATAGCACTCAATTGGTGCGAAGTGTTACTGCATATTTTATTGGGACTCATGGTGAAAAAATATATATCTTAAAACTAGCTGTTACCCAGTCATCACCTAAAAACTGTCTAGGATAAAGGTTACACTGAGATAATTTCGCGAATTCTTATGTCGTTACTGCATATAGTATCTAGAATATCAATGCTTGCCTTACCACTGGGGCATTTGAAAGAGAATTACCAAATATAGTTCCACTTATTGTACAACAATCCTGAAATATAATCTAAATGTCATCAAAATGTTAATTTTATCGTGAACGACCTATATTTATCTGACACTTCTGGGGGAAACTCACTTGTGGTGTTAGCACCAGATTGAATTAATGTGTATCAAGTTTGCACTACGTTTGTGGAATGCAAAGGAGAGCATTAGTAAATTATCAAGCACAAGTACTTCAAGTGTTCAAAGAACTAAAAAAAAAAAAATTGCCAGAAAAAGGGCGGCACCTGTGTTAGATGCTCAGAAGTTATGGAGCTGTGAGGTTGACATTGAAAAATGCATAAAATGCTGCATTGCCGCGAGCGAAGCAATAGACTATCTTGTAAGATTCCTGCTGATACATTTTTACTACAGGACTAAGCGGTGATCACATAGTTTTTAAAGAAAATCTGTATAAAACTTCAGTACATGTTTGTATCTAAATTTCACACACATCCTGTCTGTACACTTATTTAGTACATTGGCATATTTTGCACATATGGAATGTTTCTTCAAAAAGTGTTTTTTAAACCCACTGCAACACGTAGGACGTTGTAGTGATGCCCTTAAGCAAGACTAACAGAATTTAAATACCTCAAAGTCATGAACTTTTTTTTTAAATTGATCCCTTTGTGATAAACTGAATAGTAAATAAATATGTAACGCCCTTAAATTATAAATGAGTATGTAATACTATTGAACAATCACTAGACAAGGTGGCGAATTTTTCGCATCTATCTTATAAAGATTGTGTAAATTATGCATTAGGCCAGACAAAAAATAACCTTGGAACACCTAATATTCACATAGCATGGGCTCAATTATCACAGGTTCACTTAGCACCAGCAAAGTTTTTGTGTATAAGATTTGATTAACACTAGATAAAACTCACATAACACAAGCGAGTCCAAACACACCTTTAAAAATGCATTGTTCCAACAGGAATTTTGAATTCATTTAACATGGACTTGCGTGAGGAACAAATTATTCCTGCCAAGTCAGTCCCAGTAAAAGTACCAGCCCTCTTTTTGTTTCATCCTTTATTTCCTTTTGAAAGTTATGTCTGTGTAAATCTATGGAACAATAAAGCAGAAACTTGTTATTTTAAAATTGGACATCTGTTCTACTTGTTTTTAAATTATAGTAATTTTTTTAATCCGACAAACTAAAAAAAAGGTACAGCTTCACGAATCAGCTACTAAATTTTAATATGCATCCTAAATTAAATAGTTTGTCATTATTTTGAATGTATTATCTACAAGGGTTTCAGGAATTTTGGCAAAAATTCACAAAATGATTTTCACAAAAACATAAATGACTTTATGATGCAAACATTCAGGAGGGATCAAAAGTGAGTATGATAATAGAATAAATGGTATCTTGTGTGCCTCCGCAACAATGAACCTTGCTTGTGGCATACAGCTAAATTAGTTCTACTGTAAAACAATTGTGTCTTCCCTAACCATTCATATTTACGAGGTTTTACATTAGCACAGGACAAAATTATAATTTGATTCCTGGAAACTGCACTATATCCACAGGTCTCCTCTTGATAATGCTGTTACATACCCACGTAATACAATAGAATCTCATTAGTAATACCCCTCCGGAGAATAGGGTTGTAAAAAAGGTGGGTTTTTAAAATAAGAGTTATATTTATAAATCTATGTTACAACCCCCCAACCTTTCCCCTCTAGTTTACTGAGAATAGGGATGTAATAAACAGATGGTCTTAATAAAGGAATTTTACTGTTATCACCATTTGTATACTTTAAAGATAATGCTGATAAGAGCCACCCAAATATCTTCACCTTAGCATTTGACTCTACAACTTTCAGTACATACCTTCTCGGCAAGTTATACACACTGGAGTCACCAAAATTAAGCGAGCTTTACACTAAGTTGCCAATAAAAAATCAAAGTCAGTCATGATGATGGATTGTCGGAATTAAATTAACATGAAGTAGGATGGTTTCTTTTAATGTCAGGCTTGACATTAAAACACACTACTAATGGGCTTCCCACCAGTTGTCAGGAAAAAAGTAGTAGACATCAAATAACTTGGATGTAACTCAAACAACCCACAGTAATGTTTAACAAACAACATAATACAGTGGATTTCCTATCCATCATTCATTGTGGGACGAAGAAAACAATTTAATACTGTATATAAATTCAAATAAAGCGGTCTTGAAAAGCAGTAAAATAGAGAATTTTTACTCTCAAATGAGTTCCATGGCTGTAAAACCATCAAATTTCCATTCATCAAGAATACACTGTATTGCAAACTTGTAAAACTTAAGGTGCCAGAATAAAAAATTGTGTTTATAATTTACTAACAAAATGCAGTATGTTAAACATGAAACTGGACAACCCTTCTAGGACAAAAAGGCACTTCGGCTGGCTGAAATCTGACAATGCAGCCTCCGCTGGTGAAGATTTGACAGCCAGCCAGAAGCTGGGATGTGTCCCTCCCACCTCTCTTCCATAGCCAGTTACACAGGTTAGTGTATGACTTGAAATTAACAAACAAGTTTACCCCTGGGCTTGAAACACTGCTACCTGTTGGTGACGTAACCCACATTGACATAGCTAGCACGGGGGTGCTAAAATGACACATGTTCACTAAAAACTACATTACTGGAATTTACGTCAATGGTGCACTTTCCTACCAATAAACGGCAGTTCTTATAGGCTGACACACACACTGCTTGCACGCGACGTCGCAGGGGCAGCGTCTAGGGGCCGCTACCTTTTGCACACACGTTGTCGGGCGCTTTCAAATATGTGGAGGTGGTACTGTCGCCTCGGACGATCCGAATCAGTAGGCGTGGTGGGCCCGACAGGTTACATAGGTAGATAGATACTGAGTGTCCCGCTTCAGTGTATCAAACCTACATTTATACATTTGTGGTTACTGTTTAAATAAATCCAAGATTAATTTATGTGATTTTGTATTATGTGTTACGATTTCGTCTACGAGTTGTTTTGCACATTTAATGCCTTTCCCAGACATTTAGTGAAGAAATCTTGAAACACATAAATGTGGGAATTTGACAATAAAATCGTAGAATGTAAATTTCGTATTATATGGAGATAATTAACAATATTTGTCATATAACAAGTCAAGTTTTAAGTTACCCCACAATATGTTGCAGAATAGGCCTACCAAGTATGAACATGTCATCACTATGAGAATGTAGAAAAGCATTGAAATAGGATACCAAAATTCGTAATTTTACTGTTTTGTGGTAGGACTAGCTCAAGATGTAGACTAACAATTTCCTCAAAGAGTATTTTATTGACTTAATTTTAGGAGCCAGAGGTACAGCAATTTGCAGGGCAGGGACACACAACATTGTAAGATAGAAGCACGATTCATGTGAGGCAGGGACATAAATAATCGTAGAACAGGGGTTTAGAAGTATGTAAGAAAGAGGAACAAAATTGTAGGGTAGGATCACATAAATGTGGGGGAGAGACATTTAAACTTATGGAGCAGAGGTGCAGAAATATGTAGGGTAGAACCACTAAATATTTTAGGCAGCGACATCAAAATCATGGAGCAGAGGTGCAGAAATATGTAGGGTAGGACCACTAAATATGTTCGGTACGGACATTAAAAACCTTGGAGCAGATGTACAGAAATATGTAGGGTAGGTGGACATAAAATTGTAGGGATAACCACTAAACAAGGTGGAGATGGTGACTTTAAAAAAACTTGAAAAACTAATATATAGTAGACTTTTGACTCATTTTGAAAAAATTAAAATTTTCTCAAAATTCCAGTAAGATTTCAGAAAAAAATCCTCTATCAATGAGGCAACATATCAGCTCATCACAAAACTCGACAAAAAACTACCATCAGTCGGAATTTTTTGTGACCTTTCCAAAGCCTTTGACTGTGTCAATCACGAGCTGCTTCTTCAAAAACTACAATTTAATGGTGTAAATGGAAGAACTAATAAACTCATATACTCGTATTTGTCAAATAGACAACAAGTTTGCATTAGGGAAGACTCAAATATTGTTTATTCAAAACCAGGTAAGATAAGACATGGAGTTCCTCAAGGTTCAATTCTCGGATCTCTGTAATTCCTGGTTTACATAAATGACCTGCCTGATTGCCTAAACAATTGTTCTATACCTACCTTATTTGCAGATGACACCAGTATCACAATATCAGGAAAATCAGAGGAAGAACTTAATCAACTAGCCAACACCGCTTTTACATAATTAGATGCATGGTTTATAGGAATCAAATTAAACCTTAACACAGAAAAAACCCATTTCTTACAGTTTGCAACAAAAAATAGTAATCAGCCAACGATAAATGTTCATTGCGGCACTGCAAAAATCAATAAAGCCACAGACACAAAATTTTTGGGTTTATATGTCATCTGAATTGGAAAACACATATTGAATATATCATTCCAAAACTGAGCTCTGCATGTTTCGCTCTACGTAATGGATCAGGTATACTAAACAAAGATTCGGTGTTGACTGTATACTTTGCATATTTTCACTCTATTATGACTTACGGCATCATGTTTTGGGGTAACTCCTCTGACCGAAATAATGTTTTCCGTATGCAGAAGAGAGCTGTAAGAATAATTCACGGGAGAAAACAGGCTGAATCCTGTAGACCCCTTTTTAAAAGTTCCAAAATAATGACCTTAGCTTGTGAATATATTTACTCATTACTGACATTCATCTCCAAAAATCAGAAGTTGTTCCACACAAATGAACATTTTCATCAACATAACACTAGAAGTAAAAACCTTTTACACATGACTCTTGTCAACTTGACCTTACAGCAAAAGGTCCTTCATACACAGCTTACAAGCTGTTCAACAAACTCCCCAGCCACCTGCAAGATGCATGTTTAGCTAACACAAAAATATTCAAAAAACACCTTAAAGATTTCTTGATCCTTAATGCTTTTTACACAGTCGATGAGTATTTGAGTGGATCTGTGGCAGCGTAGATACTTATTTAATTAAGATATTATTCTGGGTTAAGATTCTGTTTCTTCTCTTGCTTTTTTTCTTTTCTTTTACATGTGGAGGCTATGAAGTATGCTGACGTGAGCCTATGTGCGAGCCCGAACCGACAAGAAATGTTGAATTTCGCTCTTTTAGTGTATAATTTTAAATGTATAACTTATGATGTATCCAATATCTTTGTGCAAAACTGTACACATAAAGGATCCAAGGATGCAAAAACTAAATCTAAATTTAAAAATCATGGGACAAGGGTGCTACAAATTATGTGGTAGGCCTACTAAAATGCAAATATTGTATGAAGCATTATATTAACCTTTAGTAACACACTGACACTGTCGGACCCTCAACCCTTTTATTCGCACCACACCCATCATGGTGAATAACAGGTTTTTCCCAGGTACAGTGCACGTGTGGTGCAACCCAGTGCAACCAAGTGCGACCACCCCGAAAGCGACCCGACACTGGGTTAGCACGCCAACATAACAGACCAAAGTTCCTAGTCAAAAAAATTTTTATACTTCCAATAAGCATTTTACAGCAATGGCAGGAAATCATTGAACAACTTTGAGAACATCACCATTGTTACGGCCATAATAAAACGTACACCAGAAGTGATGTCTTATGATTTATTCCCGGCCCATTGTACAATAAACACACACACTCCACTGCTGCTACTCCATGCAGTTCCAAAGATAAGACTCCTGCACAATCGTGACAAAGACACTTCTGAAAAGGAGTACCAACATAACACTACTTTCCCCTCTCTCTTGAAACCATACACACAAAGGGTTTACAATCCACAGTTTAAAGAATTCAAGCAAATACAATCTGACAACTCAAATACAGATATTTAATTAACAATTTTAAACACCCCTGAGCAAATACACACTGATACAACTCGATTACAGATACATACGAGTGTGTACAATTCCTGAATTACTGTGATGCAGAATGGACAACACTTTGGCTTGGAGGGCTGTAGGAATCACCACCTTGTTGTCATACAATAGGATACCATCCCTGGTGGACAACTCATTCCGAATAGTGAAAAAAGACTTGAGTGTATCGTCTGAAATGTGATATGGCCAACCCTGTTCACAGCTCCTGATGACATTACTTAGCACATGAATTTTACCAGATTCCTCAGCAACTTCACTTGGTGAAACAAAAGGTGTGGTGAGATAGAGAAAATCACACTCTTGTACCTCAACATGATCTGTACAGGGCAAGTGGGACATGGCATCTGCCTGGGGGATGAGTTTACCCTTCCTGTAAGCAATGGAATAGTTATACACAGCCAGAGTAACAGCCCAAAGAGGAATGCTTGTGGAAGCCATGTGGGGGAGACTTTTTGCCTCAGAAAAGAGGGTCTTCAAGGGCTGGTGATCACTGAAGATGGTGAAATGATGACCATACAAGTATTTGTGAAATTTCTTAACACCAAATACCACAGCAAGGGCTTCTTTATCCAACGACTATAGTTCCATCGTGCTGGAGTAAGAGTTGCTGATTCAAAGGCTATTGGATACTCTACACCATCACTAACGTTGCTCAAAACTTCTCCCACACCATAGGCAGAACTGTCAACATGCAACACTATTTCTTTAGTCGGGTCAAATACCATCAACAGTGCCTTCTCTGACAGACATGTTTTGCTTTTGTTTAAAGCCCACGGTACATCTTTATGTAAAAACTTGTGAAGTGGTTCGAGCATGTCTGGACACATGGGGATGAACTGTCTATAATAATTCAGAAGTGACAAGTATGACTTCAGCTGGGTAACATCTGCTGGTGCAGGCGTCGACATGATTTTGTCAATTTTCGACTTTGCATGCGATTTACCCTGTGCAGAAAAAAAATCTTAAGAACTCTATAGAACAAAGAACTCTGATTTACATGTATTTATCATAACATTGTGTTTATCCAATGCTGTGAGGACTTCTTTCGATTTCTTTGCACACTCCTGCTTATCTTTACCACCAATCAAAATGTCTTCTAGATATGCAGCTACATTTTTTAACCCAAACAAGATTGATTCAATGGCACTCTGAAAAATAGCTGGGGTAGAGGCCAAACTAAAAAACCAGTCTGTTGAATCTATAAAGCCAATTTATGGTGTTAATAGTCGACAGCTTCCTACTAGACTCTTCCACTTCTAGTTGTAAGTATGCCTGGGCAAGATCCAGACGGCAGAACACCTGACAGCCCCCTAAATTGTTGAAAATATCCTCTGCCCTAGGCAGAGTATACCGGTCAATTCTCAAATGAGGATTTACTGTCACATTTAAATCAACACACAGACGAATTTGACCTGACTTCTTAGGCACAACTACAACTGGGCTTGCCAAGGAACTAGTGTTAACACGTGATATAATACCACACTGCTTCAGTTTAATTAGCTTCTCTTTCACATTCTGCACTAATGAATATGGAACATCATACGGCCATTGAAACACTGGTGTTACATACCCTTTCAAACTAGTGGTAACCTTGAAATCATATATAGGGTCTTCATTATTGCTAAGGGAGAATGACCTTTCATACTTGCTTTTTAGCTCCGCTACCAGTTTGGCTTTGTTAGGCTCACAGCTGGGACAAGAAAAAGTCCTGCCAACCTGACCACAAAACTACCAGCCAATCTCTGCCTAACAGTGCAGGCGCAGACAAATCACTAGTTATCAATAGGTAGAGACTGTGTATGGATCCTGTCTTTTCATGTAGAACAAAATGCTGGCAATACTTTCTTAACCTGCAAGCCATTGCCATTTGCAGCCTTTAGCAGCCCTGGAAATGGTGACAAGTCTCCCACACCTAACATTTGTCTGCAAAAATCAACACTGCAAAGAGTTACTGCACTACCTGTATCCACAATAAACAAGATCATCACACCATTTACTTGCATTTGCACCGAGACTGATTTAACAAGCATTCCTGAAGCATATGCACACATAAGATCTACGGCGAATGACTCTCTTACCTTACTATATTGCGGCATGCTTTGGAAATGTGACCCAACTGGCCACAGCTGTAACAAACCCACTTTCGTGCTGGACAACTGCCTGGCTGATGGGAAACTCCACAATGACAGCTGGAATCCTGGTGCTCGTGTCTTGGCGATGGTCCCCACTTCTGCCCGGCTACTTCCTTTTCCGGTAGACGGCCAAAACTCCCACGCTGAAATGGTCGCTGGCGTCGACCTCTATTAGAGACTACATACTGCACATCTCCTAAGACCTGCCGACTGGAACCTGTTGACTCTGGAACTGCTGTAACTTCATTCACGTCTTTACATTCAGCACTACTCATCCGTGCTACCGACTTCGCCACCGCGTCCATATCCTCAAATATTTTTACCACGTCTACGAATTTTAAGTCATCTGATAAGGATTGCAGCCGTCTTGCCACTTGCTCTGACGACATGCCTGACAATAACCTATCACGCGAAGCTTCATCTAAAAAATTGCCATATTTACAAGTAATATATATGTTTTTTTATGGCTGATGTGTACTCCGACACTGATTCGGCTACTTCTTGCCTGCGTTGCCAAAATTTAAAATGCTCTGCTATTACGATATTTTTTGGGGCCAGTACTTTACTTAGGCAATCAACACATTCATTAAAGGCAACTTCTTCCACGGACTTGGGGGGTTATCTGCGTTTTCAAATTCGCATACCTTTCAGGCGGCAAGTTTATGCCTAAAACCGCAACTTTATCTCCTTCTTTCGTAGCTGTTACCTTAAAATATAAATTAAGACGTTCCACATAGTTTTCTTGCATGGCTGGTCCATTGGATGGCATAGTGAACAAAATTAGACAACATGCCACTCCACACAATTAATTACAAATCACGTGCCACCTGTTTTGACATTATTTCAGTACAAATACCCCTAACTCACCGTATTCTTCTCGACCGTTTTCGCAGTATATCCCGTACTCGTCGCCAGTTGTTATGACCATAATAAAACATACACCAGAGATGATGTCTTATGATTTATTCTCGGCCCGTTGTACAATAAGCAGACACACTCCATTGCTGCTACTCCATGCAGTTCCATAGACAAGACTCCTGCACACTCGTGACAAAGAGCACCTTCAGCGAGTAAAGCACTGCAGAAGCACTTTACGCTGCACTCCTCCATTAGCCCTGCCAACTTCATATCTCTTTAAACTGTGATAGTACTCTTGTATGTGCACATTACAGTGATCAACATTGAGGCCAAGATGGTTTTGTATTTCAGTTATTTTGTATGACCAAGCTTACTGCCTTATTCTTATTTTGTGTGAAATAAATATTAACCTACTTCCTACTTTCCCTGTGGCAAAACGAAATATTCTAAAGCTTATGTTAGGCCTATCACAAATGGTCTTTTTTATAATTCAAATGTTATCTGTCAGCTCGAATCATAATTTACCTGCATAATTTGGCAGAACATGAAAGGAGAAAATGAAGAATTTGTACAAGGCACCTTGATGCGGGTCGTCCCTGACCTCCCCTGATCTGAGCCCGTCGTGCGCATCAAGCCTGGCGGCTTGCGCATATTGGAAAGCACCCGCCCACGTGCACGACGAGGTAGCGGCGCCTAGACGCCGCCCCCGCGACGTCGAGTGGACGCAATATGTGCCTCGGACCCAGAAAACGACCATCCATTGGTAGGAAAGTGCCCCCTTGACGGAAACTACCAGTGTATGACGGCAAACATAACTCTCTTGTTTTAGCACCCCAGTGCTATCCCCGTCAGGGGGGATCACGCCACCAACCTGGAATAGCCATACGAGGCTAGGGGAAAGTGTGGTTCAAGTGTAATTCATTTAATTTAACATTTGTCGTGCATAACCTCCACGTGTCGCACAAACACCCCTACGCCTCGCGGCAAGTTG
>PNEQ01133492.1:0-33767 GCA_003012365.1 Medauroidea extradentata | reverse complement strand
CTAAATTTCTAGACAAGTGAATTAAAATTCCGTTTTTTACGTCTTTTGTATTCTTATTTCTAAATTTGGGCAATGGAAGCTGAACTGATCCGTCCTTGCTGACAATTATCGGTAAAAAATGTGGCCGCTAAATAAGTAAAATTAATTTTTAAGCGAGATGTGTCTCAGTGCCGAAAATATCCCTTTGCCTTTCTTCTGATACCGAATATAGTTGTATTTTTCGCTAGCCACGCAGCAATACAGCAACCACTTGGCAGGTAAACCGACCCGATTGAAGAGGCGCTTCTTCCGCGGACTCTGCAGGTATTGGCTGGGGATTACCGGTACAGCACATTAGCGAATGTCACTCACGGAGGGTTGATGGGATGGGGAGTGGAGGGGAAATGGCTTGACTCTGCTTTTGCCTACAAACTTTTAAGTATGCAACTTGTCGTACTTCAGTGCGTTTATATAGTATCATCTCACTGCGATCCTTGGGTATGTGTATCTTGGCAGGCGATCAGGCCTCTTAAGCACTGACCAAAATCTCTCACTCACTCTCGCTCTCATTCAAGGGCGGATATTTCCCTTACGAGTTAAGCTAGGCCGTAAGTTGCATCGCATAATTTTCAACCTTTTCCACAAGGTCTCACTTTCAGAAATATTTCAGGTAAGTTTCCGAACAGCCTGTGCTTGCTCCGAGCAGCGAGAAACCACCCGGCGAACGGATATTGACGTGCGACGCGGGAAAGGCGACACAGGTTGACGTCACCCCTCATTACTCGAAGATGTGTGGTCGGTGTGGCGGCAAATCCCCGACGGAGAAATGAAAGCGTCAGACACCCACCCTCTTCTCCAACCCTCCCTCGCGGCACGCAAAGCTCCACTACTCCTGGAGAGAGTTCTCAAAGCCACGAAACTGCGTCCCTGGAGGCGCAAATGGCGTAGACTGTGAAGTAATGTTAACTGCTGAATTATATATATATACATATATGCACATACTAACATACTGGCATGCGTACACATCATTATATCAACTCACCTACACAGATTTACATTCAGTTAGATCTGCATATGCAACGTGTTTCTCAATTTACCGACGAATCCGGAACCTGAAATTTTATCATAAAAATAGTGAAGGATAATACTAATGCCTTTCAACATTCGGTACTTCTTTAAAGATTTACGTGTCTTTAAAGAAGAAGTTTAACCATATTTTCGTTGCTACCTTGATTCTCGCGAATATGTTTCTGCATCAACATGTCTCAATGTCATAGTTCCACATCTGCAGTTCTGCCTGTTTGTTATTGGCAGAATGTTTTTGTGTAAAGACGTTTCTCATTTGATCAAACCAATCAGAATAAGGTTACTGAGAATAACACACGTCTGTGGTTTGCAGTAAAAGATTAAAATACGTTAGAGTTAAATTAAGCCAATCACTGACCATAAAGCAGAGCCGTTAATGTACACACGAGGCACTGAAGCAAACTGATGCAGAAATCTTTTCGCCTAGACAGGGGTCCCTATTAATAATTACAGACATGGGAATTTCACGTTATTTGTCGACAGGCCTATACTCAACGGAATCCACTCTGTGACGTTATTATATCTGAGCTTCCGTTTTCATTGTATGCTCGCATTAAATATAATAGGCGTTTACAGTTGATCATATGTCAAAAGCTGAGGAGGGCCTTAGGGGCACCACACAGAATGCCGGCCAACAGCAGAATTGAGATGAGTACATAGTAACTTACAGTTTTTCCATTCTGCTGTCAGATTTTAATAATACGAATATTGCAGGTTTTTTATATTAATACATGTATTTTGTACGACTAATTTCATATGTCGGTACAATAATTTGTCAAATAAATCTGTACAGTCCAAAATATTTTATTTAGTTCGTAAAATAAACGTCCCCCGCCCATTTCCCCAAATTGTGCATCTAAATGTTCAACTGCCTATAATTTGCTATGATTATTTCTGTGTCAAAATATAAAAGTATGGTTAATCAATAAAAAAAAAATATATTGAGTTACCACAACCATAGGCCTACTCGATAAATACACTTTTAACGTTATAAAAACAAAAATAAGTTGACAAATCGCATAAGGAGTTCAGCCAAGCCACACGTCACTTTTTTAATGAGTTAACATCATTCAATCCCGAATTTTTTATGTTTTATATTTTTGTTTATTAAACAGTTTACTACAGCCAAACTCGACTTATTTTTATTACTTTTATGTCTCACTCTTAGTTTTCTGGGATGACCTAGCACTGCAGTGGCGTGTGTTCACAGTACTGCGCTTTATCATACATACATTCTCACATAATATACTCATGCATTCAGAGACATAATTCGTTCTGTTGGAAGGCTGCTATTCAAACCCTATTTGCATCTTCTGAATCCTACGTGCTTTCTTGTATTTAGGCGCATCTTTTGTCTAAGAAAAAAAATAGAAGTATTTGCAAAAATGCCAGTAGGCCTACGTCATTACGTAAAACATACAGTATTATTCGGAATACCGGCTTCCAGTTAAATTGACAGCGAATAAACAAAGAGAGTTGCATGTATCTATGATCAGTGTTAGAATTTTCGTGTATTGCACAATCAAAAGCACGAATTCT
The DNA here is from genome assembly GCA_003012365.1 of Medauroidea extradentata. Taxonomy (NCBI): domain Eukaryota; kingdom Metazoa; phylum Arthropoda; class Insecta; order Phasmatodea; family Phasmatidae; genus Medauroidea; species Medauroidea extradentata. The sequence goes on along the minus strand of PNEQ01133492.1, from coordinate 31,163 downwards.
CGTACGTACACATTTGTCTCATTCAATTAACGTGGGCGACGCATGACTGAAGCTTTCAGTTCCATAATAATGATATTGTACGTATAGAGAGAGAATTCGAAACTATAATAAAAATAATTCACAAGCAATACTGCAAAAGCACTCGGTAACCGTTAACTGCGTATGTTTACTTTAGATATAGTCTGATTGGGAAAATAATTTATATTTCCAGGTACCAAAAATATGTACTTTACTTTTAGACTAAATTTCTTAGTTATATTTCAAAAAGTACTTAAATCGCGTGAACGATTACTAAATCTTAAATGATTCGGTATTTAATTTGACAAAATGAGCCATAATACTCTCTATCGAATTACCCGGAAAGAATATCCACTACCGTTTCACAAAATATTTAATTTTTTCTGTGTACTGTACAAGAAGTGCAGCTAATGGCTGCGAAACATAAAACTACAACGCAGTCAATATTAACTTTTCCAGTAATTCAGAAATTTTATTGAATTATAAAGAGCTCTGCAGAGAGTTTAATGGTATATTCTTGCAGCATTGCAACTAACTTCACAAATACAGTTCTCCAGTTTCCAAGCTAAATAAAAAAACTTGTGTAACCATTGATACTGCTAAAGCTAGGTCAATATTAATGCTTAAATAAATATGTTATTTAAATCACTTGAAGTACACGCCCCCTGACGTCACCGCAGGGGAAGTACTGTGGGAAACAAAGCTTGTTTACAAACATGCTGATTTGTTAATTGGTAATTGCAGAAAGCAAAAATGATGCGCATTCATAGATTTGCACGCAAGGGTAAAAAATATTAGTTTCAATTTCATGGTTAAGATACGCAAATACATAAGATTAATGTTTACCTGAAAAAAAAAACGGCAAATTCCAAACAAATAATCAATTTTCTTGACGTACATCTCATCCGGGACATGTGAAGCCAAACAGCTAAATGAAGGTTATGTTCGGCTGCGTTATCCATGTAGATAGGAATTGTATCCCACACCTGACTGAAGCTACGCCTCTTTTCAAGTCGTCCATTACCTAACATGATCAAACAATGTCGACCATTACGGGTATCAAATGCAAAAACTAGGGCAAGGTGTAAACTCGTGTGGAAATATTGAATTTAGTTTTTAAGCCGCTACTACAGATCCAATAGATTAAAACTCATCCATTGCTTTCGGTAAAATCAGTAGTTCGATATACATTTTTTTTCCTTTTTTTAAAGATACGAATTTCCAGACCCCAATTTATTTTCCAAAATTACTTTCTTACACGGAGTGTGGTACAGGCAGCAAATATATGCTACACTGCTTGGTAAATCTACAAGCATCTGTAATTTGTCGTAAACAATAAACAGAAAGATTCTTCAAAAATATTCCGAAGTTTGTGTGTGCGCAATATTTTTCTCTTCTCTCGGTAGTTTTAAAGACCAGCAAACGACCGTTTAGGCGCGTGTGGCCAACATCCTGAACATTCGATTTATAAATTAGTATCACGTAGTTTTAAATTTCCATATTACATGTACAGAACAAATATTTGTATTAGGTTTTACTATGTTACCAGCTGATTTAATAAAACCTTGAATTCTGCATTGAATAATTTGTGCTAAGCCATTTAATTCTTTACTAATATGTAAGTAAATGGACATTTCCAGAGTTTTATTAAATTCAAATTTGGCCTGAATTTCTTAATGTCACAGTAAATTTAACACTTTTGAAGTCACTAATGAGAATTAACTGTTTTGCTGTGTACTACAGTATTTTCTTATTAAGAATCATAAATTCTTATTTAAAACTACAAAAAATGTTTATTTGCTCATAACCTATCACAGGCAAGCAACCTTTAGTGTTTTTTTAATTATTATTTTCTGTGTACGATCCTTGCTTGTTAATTTGGAATAATTCCTCGTGACGAGAAAATTAATTTTCTAATTTACGTAACAGGGTCCTCAATCTACCTTTTTCTGTATACAATATGCGTTCAACCGCATGCACACGCATTCATTCAAATGATTGTTTGTACACCAGCTGTTTGAGTATGCAGCAATGAAACAATGCTTTGAAACTGCTGCGTGTCATTCTTCCTAGCCACACAGTCATGTGTCCACGCTTAACTACATGTCTTTGATGTAGCCATTCAACTTCTAACTGTATGTAGCCCTTATTCCGGGATCGGAATTTGAAAAAAATAAATAAAAAAAGGAAATAGAAGAAACTGTATTTATGTGTTTTTTTTTAATATTGCAATGTAAATGAAATCACTGCGAACGGAATAAGGATGCTTTTTCTTGCAGTCTTTTTTATTGAAAATCTGTTTCCAAGCAAAGCGACACAATTTTATGTAACTGGAAAAAAATTACTTACACTTTCCTCGGAAAATATTTTTATACAAAAATGTAAAATGAAGTTATACTAGTGGTTTAAAGTAAAAAAAAAAATTGTCTTAATTGGTATTAATTTTTTATTTCACACTTCTTCAGTGACAATGATTCATTTTCTTATGTTCTCGTATAGTAAGCTATGGGTACGAATCTGATATCCTAAGCACCTGTAGTTTAATTTATTTACAACGTTCCTGCTCTAACCTGTTACAACTAAAAACTATACACAATACTCAATTTTGCATATTATGATTTTTTTAATTGTGGTTTTACTCCGCGCTACTTAAGTTTTACTCTTGTATATGAATGGGTTGTTTTTATATTTCAGCTTGAAGAAATTAAATTATTTAGACCTCAAATTTTTTCAACTACGTAGATGTGCTGTTGCCCTACCTTCCACAGAAATAAAGTAACTAATTTCTAAACCAGTCGGAGCTGCATCAAAGTGTACAAACTAAAGCAAATTTAATGATTATTTAACTACGATTAATGTCTGAAAATTCATAAGTTTCTTGTAATTTCTACGCCGCTTCTGAAAAAAAGAAAACTTCATGGTGGACAAACCTTGTGTAAAGAAGCTCAATACAAAATTTACTTTGACGAAACAAGCTGTCAAGACACAAATTACCACTTTCCCGGCACGCGCAGCTTTGAAGTAAAGCCTTTTACCGAAGAAAATCATATACTTCTCCTTTCTCGATGTTCCGAAGGACTTATCGATTAGAGGTATGAAGTTCCACTGATTAATACTGGTGCATGAAAGTCGATGTGCTTGAATAATTTAAGAGGTTTTGTAAGCTTCCAGTTTTCAGGATTAAAAATGTTACCTTTGGGATTCTTTCTTAGCGTTCAATGTATAGAATTAGTAAGGACAGAGTGAATTGATTTTGCATGGTGACAAATAATGGAAAAGTCAAACATGCGTTTTTATTGCCCGTAGATCGATTGTAGTGAATGTAATGCTACCTTGAAAATCGGCTTTAAAATTAATTTATTTAAATACAATAAAAATATTTGTGAACTCTGTTTAGAGTTTAAGGCCTTAAGAGAAATATTTTTTTTTTTGTATTTTTCAAGAACGCAAGGAACAGGGGAAAAAAATATGAAAACAACTTTTTATGAATACATTTAGGCTGTTTTTCAATATGTTAAAAAATCCCCAGAGAGGCACATATCCATGTTGTGAAGAAATCCTACGATATTAATTCGTATGAATCGCAATAACGCATAGCTAAAAATAAGTTTCACTGGTATTATGTTTCTAAGAAAACCATGGAATAGGCCTATTTTACGAACTTTATGACGGATATTCCTCATAACAAAGTATGAGGAAAGTTTAGTAGCTTTGTAGCTGTGTACATCAATTTATTTGTAAAAATGCATCATTAATACAGAAGAAAAAAAATTATCCACGCAGTTGACTAATGTGGCAACCAGATTAATCGTATGCGTTATTTAAGCTATAAACACTGTTCGCCCTACATTATATCGTGCTTGTAAGTTTTTGGTACAAACCTTATACAGTTACATTATAAAATTTTACTGAAATGCGGGAGACAAAATATACTCATTAAAATTATTTTTAACTGGATTTCAATATACGTAGAACTCAACTCGAAAATGTCTGATTTATAGCTAAAATTATGCGCCGGCAATTTCATTTACACAATTACTTTATATGCTGCTTCAGAATTACATTCATTACTTAAAAACGTTCCTAGGTGTCGTATTGGAAAGCTTGTAAAAAAAAAGCAGCAAAAAACTGTTTTGTTAGTTTGATCATGTTAGTGTATATGCATATTATTTTAGGAAAAAAACGCACATAATTCGTTCTTTGAGTGCAACATTTATAGCAGTTTTAATACAAGCTAGCCTAATTTCCTTCAGATTCTCTTACATATTTCATTTTTTGTCATATTGCTTAAACTGGGTTTTATTCCGCGTGTTTTCAAAATATATCATTGTATATGAGCAAAAATTTGTCCGTTACATTAAAATTTTTTTACATCGTGGCCTGGATTCAGCAACCCCTGTTTAATTGTTTAACATTTGTTGAAGAGGATTAACAGAAGATTTAATACTGAAAATCTTCTGTTAATTCTCTTTAATAAATGTTAAATGCTTAATTGACGTTGGTGAAACCGGGTCCAAGTCTGTTAAAAATCCTCCTAAACGAAGCACTATGATGTTGAGATGTGAGAAACTGAAATAAAACAGACACTTTTCACAAAATTCTGAACGAGTGCAATAATACAAGCCGTAGCTGAAACATGAGGGGCGTAAAGAGGTTCGCACGAGAAAGAGAACTTCTTCCCAAAGTGTGTGTTCAAGAATGTGTCCGTGAATAATGGGGCAAATATCTTGAGTGAAAATATAAGTACGCCCCCGTCCTACTTCCTCAGACAACGGGAGGAGGAAGGAAAATTCGCCCATTCTTATCCGAGGGCGGAATGGAGAATATTTGTCCCATAAACTGCTGCAATCCCATTTCTTAGCCGGCATTCTTGTGCTTGCGGGCCCTCCCCACGTCTCTTGTTTTATTGCCCTCTACTGCGGGCCTCTGGCGCCGAGGGAGGAGAGAATATGAGGCTGGCTCATGTGGACGGCCATCCTGCTCTCTGCAGTCGCCTCGCGGGACTAGCACGCACAACATACCAAGCCTACTCTGCTGAGACACTGCTATGCTATGTGCACTAGCAGTTTTAAAATGTAATATTGCAGAAAATAATTATTGCTAGATATAGTGGGAAATAGCAAGACTCGTTCGTGTCAACGTATTTGACAAAACAGTGATGCGCCTTGAGCATTTTATAATTGGAGGATGGTTATTTGTTTTGATTATACGTACCTTCAAACAACACATGACCTTGGTAGAGTTACTAAGGGGGAGGGGAGAATCTGCCAGGGCCTGTTTAAGGCCATGCTATTTAGTTTCTACTGATTTGCGAGTTAATTTATTTAAATTAAACGAGAGCAGATTTAAAAAAAAAAGTCTGACAGTTTTGTTTAAAATGTTATTTGCTGTGATTGCTAATTATTTCAAAGCAAGTAATTATACGGTTTCGACTAAAATGTCAACTAATATTTCGTTAATTACATAATTAACTGAAGCCATTATACTGCCTGCCTTGAAATAATCAGCCAACATGTAGAAGAAGATTTTAAACAAAACTGCCAGACAAATTTTTGATATCCGCTCTCGTTTAGGTGTAAAAAATTAATATCGCTAAGGATGTAGAAACATGAGACCATGGCGCCCTTAAGAGGGCGTGTTACAAAATTCATCGCTAAAAGCGTTGATCTAAAATTGTAAGTTTCTTGAAGCCTATTTGCGAAAATTAAACAATAGCAATCCTAGACAATAGTTTTAGCCAACGTATTAAACAAAATTGTTTCCATTGTTACGAACTTCTGAGGCACAATCTCTGACGCCGGAACCTCGTGCATTTAACTGCGACGCAAGAGATCACGCGTAACGAATTAGTAATTCTGAATAAATATTTACTCAAAGTTGGCAAGTACCATTATCTAGGATTGTCATTGAGTATTTTATCCACATCGGCTTCGAAAAAAGCGTAGAAATCAATTGATGTTGTCAGCGTTTATTTATCTACCACGCACTCTTAAGGAGCCATCCCAGCATTCGCCTGAAGTGATTTCGGAAAACCTAAAAAACACAGTCCGAGCGAGGTGGCGCATTCGGGAGGACCCAGGTTCGACCCCGGCTCCGGTCATCCTAACTTCGATTTTCCATGGTTTCCCGAAATAACTCCAAGCATGTTACATTGAATAATAGTGAACAGTTCACTGCTACCACGATGAATGTATCTAATTATTGCACATACATTGTGTTTGTAGTTAGTTTTTAATTTGTTTATAGGCATCCTGCATAGCGTAGAGACTGGAAAAATGCGTGTTCACTGCCCTGTAGGCTAGCCTCCAAGAATGTATGTGTATTCAAGCTAACACCAGGTGTTCATTAGCTGCTTCCTGATACAGTAGTATGAGGCACGTTAAGGTATATATTTATTATTGGCTCAGATAGTTCCAGAGGATGTCAAATAAGTAGGGCCCGGTAGTTTTCGCGAAAAGATTTTTGCCCCACTTTGTTTTAGTGTCTTACGTGCACACCTGCAGTTCAACTTCATGGCTATTGACAGAGTGTTTTTGTGCAGAGTCGTTATCCATTTGACTGTGCCAATCAGTACACGGATAACTGTCACACATCACGTCTATGATTTGCGGGTTTAACCTCCACACGCTGGGTGTTACGGCATCCAATCACTGGCCACATAGCAGAGATGCAGGTGCGCGCGTAAGGCACTGAAACAAAGTGCTGCAAAATTCTTTTCGCGAAAATTACCGGGCTCTACAAATAAGTCAAGGACCAATTGTGAAAGTGGCTCGAACTTATCGATTCTGGAATTCCAGCGTGTTTGTAAAAGAAAAAGCGAATTTTTCAGGTCTCTATGCATAGGTGATGAAATACGATACATGACTTCGTTTCAGATCAGTTTCTTATATAAAAAATTAGCTTCGTCTGTTAATACCTGTTGGTCAGTTCTTATATTTACTACTTTTGTGATTGTGCGAAACTCATAGAGAAACTTGAATAAAATGATGGCCATGAGAATTTCACATGGACTCAACAGTGAATAACGTAATCCGAGGTCCTAAAATCGCATTTCACACACCAAATAAAAGTTAATGAAATCACCAGTCATTTCCTTGTAGATGTATGGCTTTTTACGCACACAGTTTTATTTAACTCATTCAATAGAACCAAATTGTCTGCAGTCATTCTCTAAATTTAGGTGAGTGGAATTTCAATAAGTTACAAGGTTTTTCACGGGAAACCCCCGTTGTCTTGTCAATGTTGATTGATAAGTGAGAAACCAGATTATTTTACCAGGTTTAAATTGTAATTATATTTCTGTATTTACCTATACTGATTCTACTGTTAAATATGTTATTTGAAAACAACAGTTTAATTCTTTAACTTAAATGCCCTATCAACAATTTCACATGCTCTTAGTCTACATGTAATAAAAACCATTTTCAAATCAAATATGCTACTAACTTTTATTTGCACTTTATTTATTGAATTACGTTTTTTGATAACACAAAGATGCCTACAGTATTATTAACTTGTTCGGTTGTTGTGAAAAGTTTAGTATAAGTAATGTTCAGGTTCTCTCTGATGCTCAATATGAAGTTACGGTGCTTTGAAACTGTCACATTTTACTATAAACAGTTAATTAATAAGAAAACGACGGACAATGTTAACACAAATCACCGGTAGAAAAAAAATTAATATTGATTTAATCGCATCTGTATTTATGAAGCGTTTACGTAGGGCTCGTGAATAAGGTGTGTGACGTGTTCAAGGTTCCGCTGATTTTCATTATTAGTATTTTAATTTTGGCCTATGCTTTTCTAGAGCTTATAATTTGAACACAAAACAGAAATGTATTTAATGTAAAATTGCACAGTTATTTGTAATCTTAGATTTAAAGAATCGTTAGTTTTTGTAATTAGAGGAAAGCTTTGATTTAATTGGTGATTTTATTTCGCTGACGCTATCTGTAATTTTCGACACATTCCCAATGGAGTAATTCCAACCATTAAAATCAAGGGGAAATAACTGGGGACGTGTGTGTGTGCGTCTATATATATATATATATATATATATATATATATATATATATATATATATATATATATATATTAAATATATAAAGGTCATGACCTGTATTAAAAAGACTATACTAGTATTCACCTAGAATATTTCGGAACATAATGGAAAATCGAAGTCAGAATGGCGGAACTGGGAATCGAACCCAGGCCGTCTAGAATGATAGCCCATGGTTTACCATTGTTTACCATTGCACTACCTCGCTCCGTCCGGCCTATGCGAATATAAACAACATCAAACGGAGAAGAGTTTTTGCGACGTTACTGTGTGTGCAAAGCGTGTCTGGCGTCTTGTTTAAAAAATAAAGCACGATTATAGATTGTTTTCTGCTAATGAGTAGCAGTGCAGATTCTTCTATCATCCCAACTGAAGCGGTTGTTTTATCGTATCGTCATAAATTAAAACGATTTTGAGACCAAACGTGGCTGTGAAATATGTTTTGCAAACATTTTCTCTACCTGCTTTGGCATTTGAAGCACTATACATACACTACGGAAGGTTGTGGATATTTTCTTTAATTCCTTGAAACAATAACTTCGCCGCTATAGATCCCATAGCCGTCCAAATTACCGCATGTAAGCACAGTGACTCGGATAATGATGCATCTCTTCAAGTATTTTTCTAAGCCATTTACGTTCAGGAAGCAGAAAAAAATTATAATTACAGAGAGGAAAGTAGGTCACCATATATATTATATATTCATATATGTTTAAATTTATATTTTAAAGTAAAATTAAGCATTTTTATAATAATTACATCCGTAAACCTCTCGCGCGGTGATTTTCGGATAGTAAAATTATTTTCAAATGAAAATAACAGTATTTTTAAAATTTGGTCATGAAAGAGGCATAGATATTTTAATATTAAAAATTATAAAAATTACAAAAATTACAGTTTTCTTTTTTTTTTTTTTTTTTAGACTTTGTGGTTTCAAGCCCTGATTTCTCTGAAAACGGTTTTTTTTTTTTTTTTTTTTTTTAATTTTTTACCCTAAAGAAAAGCATACTACCGCATATTGCTATAAAAATAAACGTTAGCTGATCAAATATATGTTCGGCAAATAAATCTCATCTAATTTTGAAGAGTAGTTCAGATTTTATTGACGATTGAGTATTCCAGGCGTCCGCTCGAGATCGTACCTTTCTATACCTCTTAAGCTACTATTTCTAACTACACAACCAATGGAGTCATGATCTTATCGAAAAGACTCTTAATATTTCTCGTGTTACACTACCAGGAATCAGGTTTATAGAGAAGGGAAGAATGCGGAAAGCCAGGTATGTTTCTGTAAACCTGTCAACTTGAACACAACCGAGGCATTTAGAAGTGGTGAGCATTTAGCTCTAAACACTCTCATAGCATGTACGGATGTATGTAAGTGGTGGCAGGAGGGTTTCATAGACAGGTAGTCCGTCAATGCTGGCTACTTCCCCGCGGGCCAGGGAATGGGCAGCTCAGTTGCAACAGTCGCACGACCAATGACTAATTGGATTCCTCCCGCGGAGAAAGGGGCTGCTGGCTGGCATCGATCGCGACCATGCATGCAGCAGTCCAGTTCGCAAACTCGAAGACACCCCTGGTGCTGTGATTCTAAAGTCCACCGATTTAAGAAATGGCGTCCGTACATTTCATATCTTACTTCGCTGAATAAACATGCGCCTTGTCTTCTAAGAGACCGTAAGTAAAAAAAGAACGAGTTGGCCGTTGTCAGTTGTCATCCGTAGACACTCCATAGCATAGTCAGCAGATATAATGAAACCGAGATAGCTTACATAATTTTTAAAACCAAGTCCACCGACTTTCTAATGTTCACTCCATAGCATTATAAACGTTAAGACCACAAACACATTACAAGTCAAAATTACAGACACATTACAGCCATGACTTCAGACACTATAAAAAATGTCCGCATTAATCTTAAGACCAAGTCCACATTAATCCAAGAGCCAAGTCCACATTAATCCAAGAGCCAAGTCCACATTAATCCAAGAGCCAAGTCCACATTAATCCAAGAGCCAAGTCCACATTAATCCAAGAGCCAAGTCCACATTAATCCAAGAGCCAAGTCCACATTAATCCAAGAGCCAAGTCCACATTAATCCAAGAGCCAAGTCCACATTTCAAGAGCCAAGTCCACAATTCAAGAGCCAAGTCCACAATTCAAGAGCCAAGTCCACAATTCAAGAGCCAAGTCCACAATTCAAGAGCCAAGTCCACATTAACCCGAAAGTCCAGTCCACATTAATCCAAAAGCCAAATTCAGATGAATGCTAAAGTCAAGTACACATGAGTCCACAAGCCAAGTTCACATAAATCCTAAAGCCAAGTTCACATAAATCCTAAAGCCAGGTTCACATAAATCTTAAAGTCAAGTTCGCATAGTTCCTAAAGCCAAATCCACAAATCCTAAAGCCAAGTCCGCATAATTCCTAAAGCCAAGTCCACAAATCCTAAAGCCAAGTCCACAAATCCTAAAGTCAAGTCCACAAATCCTAAAGTCAAGTCCACAAATCCTAAAGCCAAGTCCACAAATCCTAAAGCCAAGTCCACAAATCCTAAAGCCAAGTCCACAAATCCTAAAGCCAAGTCCATAAATCCTAAAGCCAAGTCCATAAATCCTAAAGCCAAGTCCACAAATCCTAAAGCCAAGACTACATAAATCATAAAACCAAGTCCACATAAATCATAAAGCCAAGTGCACAGACATCCTTATGCCAAGTCCCCAGTCACTAAGCAAGTCAAGATACGTTTAAAACCAAGTTCATTTATATCTAAGAGCCAAGTCTATGATTGGCTTAAATCCAAGACAACAGAGATCGTAAAGCTAAGTCCAAGAATAATCCCTTATTCCCTTGTGACATTTAGGATAACGCATTAATGCTATTAATTTGATCGCGAAGTTGGTAAAACCATTTAATAGCACTGCTTCTATTTGGTTCCGAAAATGTGTACACTACAGTGAACGTACTTGACGGTAACTGATATCACACTCGCCTGCATAAATGAAAGTATCGTTTATCTTAGTAAAATATATGGAAGTCGGGTAGCAAGGTGGATAACGATGAAATATTGAAACTGGAGGCTCATTTCGTCCAATCTAGCACTGAACACTCGCTGCCAAGTATCTGTGAGACAGCGCATTTTCAAACCGTGAAATGAAAATCGTTGCGGATAAAGCTTCTCTCTCAAATAAGAAGAGTCTCCTTTAATAGTTTTATCTGCGTAAAATAAATGGACCGTGGACTTCTATACACTCAACCGCACAGAATACATTTACTTTAAAGTAATAATCTCTTGCAGTCTCTACGATAGCGTGTGGCTTCTGTACTCCCCATACGTGGTGAATGTTGTTCAAACATATTAAACGTTGTCTCGTCACTGAAATCCATGCACAACGGGGGATGTCTAACATCGTATTCTTCCTTCGTTATAACGGATTTATTAAACGTAATATTACGTCGTTTAACTCATTCGTGTCAGAAAGTTCTTGTAGAAGTTTAACTGTCGAAGGTTTCATCGTCAAACATTGTCGTATTATTTTGAAAACAATTTGAAGGTGAAAGTCAAGCTCGCAACCTGCTTGCATTGCCAATGTTTGCGGTCTGCTAGCAACACTGTTCTAAATCGCTTGACGTTCGTTGGAGTAGCAGCTAGGGCTCTAGCCTTCCAGCAATGCGATCCGAATTCGATTGCCGGCGAATTTTACCCAGGTTTTCGCGTGTAGGAATCGCCCTGTTGATCAACGGGTTTTCTCGGGTATCTCCCATATCCCCTCGCCCCTTCATTCCGGCTCTGTCCCATACTCTACACATATCATTTCTCACCAACGCTGAAAATCTCGTTATTAAGGGCTAACCAAAATAAATTTACTTATAATATTTTAAGACGACCTTCGATCGTTTTGTGGAGCTAAGCATCTCGGTACGTTTGATCAAACTATGCATCTCTCTTTTGCTCTGGGCACAATGTTCTTTCGTACGGAATTGTTAATGGAAAATACTTTGCACACTTTTAACATATTTGCGTTAATAGAGTTGGAGAACACAATATTCTTTCTGCGTCAGATTCACCATCTCGAACAACACTGATGAATGTTGGAATATTTTTGATGGCAGACTAACAGACTAGTGACATGTCCCGTCCACCACATGCCAACGAATATTTTTTTCCCTATCTAACTGTAAGCATTGCATTTTAAAATGTTTAGTCAAACTTAACATTGTAAAATGTAATAACAAAAATTTGACACGCCCTACATTTTACTTTACAATTATACATAAACACTAGTCCAATTAGTTTACTCTTCTGAATCAAAAAAGGAACATGAGGAAATTAATTTGGTTTATTCAGAAAAATACATGCTTTGTTTTAGTCAGTGAAGCGCGTTTTTTTTATCAGCATCCGCCTGAGAACTTTTCCATTCAACTCTACATATTTATTAAGTAAAAAAAGTACATATTCGGTTTATACGAACAATCTTCGTATAGAATAAAGTTTGTATTGCATGAACTTTTAATTGGAATTTCTAGGTTGTTTGTTCTTATTGTTAAACATAAACATAAGCACCCATGCATAAAAATGATATATATGTGTATATATATACACACATATATATATATATGTATGTATATATATATATATATATATATATATATATATATATATATATATATATATATATATATGAAACCGTCAACGAACAATTCAAAACTCATTAAGGCAAAAGCGACTGTAAGATAACACATTCAGATTAACCGAGAAGTAACTGACTACATATTTGCAAATATTTAGTAAACCTTTGGCTGATATACTTGCAGCTACTACATTTTCTTATCGGACCAACACCGTAAGTTATCGTATTTTCCTAGTGAACAAATCACACGAGATCATGCCTCACGCTGTAAACGGATGCGTATACTAAAGTGACTACCTCCTAAATTAGGATTTCCATCTGTGCAAAGTATATGTGGCAATTTATTTATTCATTATCTTACCTTCATATCCCGAATTAACTATTACAACTGTGAAAATACTAAATTACCATCCAATGACGATTGTCTTAACGCGTAAGCATAACCATTAACCAGTTTTTGTGCATAAACAAATTGAATACTTAGAAACAAGAAAGTGACAGCGTAGTGACTAATGTATCGGAAAGAGTGGATAAATAAACCCTAAGCGAACGGATGAAACAGAATCAATGGCCTCACAAGTAAGAGTAACGCGTATTATACACGCTATTTTTGGCTAGTTTAGCTTCAACACGTAGGCCTACGGTTACAAAGAAACAGGCCGGTATCGTTACGAGAGACTAGAATTTCAGACCAGAATCTGTAACACATGAAATTAATTGTAAAACAGTGCTTACAATATGGGGTAATAAGTGAGCATAGTTAATGAACTATGAGATTTAAAAATACAAAGACCATAGAAACCAAACCAAAAGAAAATCATCTGCGTTCCGAAGTCATCTTGATTAAGACAGTTCATTTCTTAAACTTCACGACGAAAATCGATGAATGTCCTTTGTTCTATACAAGAGACATCATATCAACTACACCCACAATTTTCTTTAATCATGGTCTTCATTTGAATGAGCATTTGTAGTACAATCTGGAATCGTTGTAGACAAATTTATAACAAACATGTACTTTACCAAGCTGGGTATTTTTTAATTATTTTCTCGTATATTGCTCACAAGAATTGCCAAAATAATTATATATATATATATATTGTATTTTGAGCATTAAAGTATTCTGAAACGGTACTCAGGAATATAAATTCCTATGTAATAACACAACGTACTGTAAAGCTATGTTTAGAAAGAAACTATAATTCTAAAGTGTTTATCAACATTTCTTGACATTTCTTGTCATAGTTTGTAAACTCAAAATGGTGGGTTTTTGTGATTATGTTTAGTATTTCATGCTATAAAAAACGTATTTATTTTCATAAATTTCAGTTTAGAGAATTTTAAAATCAGTACAACTGTAGGACGAACATAATGATATTTTCATAAATCAAGCATTTATGTTTTTGTAGTAACAAAACACATAGGTACCTTTACAAAATTCAAACTTGCGGGGATATGTCAAGTAAAATATGTACCTAACGGTAATTATAAATGTCGTTGTTTAAGAAGGCCTTAAAATATCCTTTGCTACTGAACACGAAATTAGAATTGGACTACCCGTTATACAGATAGTAATTTTACTTTCTAAATCATTTTTCACTTTGCAATACAGTCCGATGTGAAGCATATTATAAATATAATATTAAACTAAAAATATATATAGATTATTTAATTAAACCTTATGAAGCGGCAACACCAGATAAGCGGTAAATACGTGCGGGCTCATTAGTAGGTCTTTTAACATATTCTATAAAACCATAGGACAGGCTGGTTCAAAACAACCAGGCAGTATACTCATTCTTGTAAAATACGAATACGTTTGTCACTGCCCTTCATCGTTAAACTGTATTTCACAATTTTTGTTGAAACGAGAACCGTTATTCGTTCTGAAAAAAAAAAAACTGTATAAATTTGTCGAGCATGTCATCAATTAGTTGGGAATTACTAGAGCAGTTCAAGTGACAAATGGTCAGCACTTTCACTGCTCGGAAAAAACGTAATAAAATAGCGACAACCACGGAGAACTGTCTCCCGTTGGCAATGGAAGTGTGGACGATAAAATAGCATATTGGAGTCGTATACTGCTAACACAGAATTTAGGGTGCTTGCTGCAGCTTCTGTGGTGAATTTACGTGTCCAGGATAGGATAATATTAAATTACGGCTGTAGGACAAAGTATCGCCAATTTCCAATTGAGCGAAAGTTTAAATTACACTGCAATGTTATTTTTATTTTATTATTATTTTAAGATCATCAGAAGAGTTATATAAAATCAAAACAGCGTTCTTATACATCATCGATTACGGTCAGAGACCGCAGTTTTTTTTTAAAGAAAATAATTTTTACAAACTTATTTCATTGCCTTAGATGCACATCTACAGCTCTGCATCACGTTTATGAGTAGCAGGGGCGTAGCTAGAATTTTTGTTCGAATGAGGGGATACCAATTAAAGAATTTTCACTACATAATAAGGGGACACTAATCACATGTCACGGAGCGGAGGGTCCGAGGGCCGTCCCCCGGAATAATTTCGGTTTCAATGTGCAAAATGATGCCATTTACTGCTCGACAAACCTAAGTGTGTCCTCAAAAAATATATTAACTA
The DNA here is from genome assembly GCA_003012365.1 of Medauroidea extradentata. Lineage (NCBI taxonomy): Eukaryota > Metazoa > Arthropoda > Insecta > Phasmatodea > Phasmatidae > Medauroidea > Medauroidea extradentata. Next base: position 15,845 of record PNEQ01133492.1, on the reverse strand, counting down.
CAGCCGTCCTACTCTTTGACACCCCCCACCCTCCTACTCTCCTATTACACGCTACACACCCCCAGCCAATAGGAAGCAAGTAGCCTGGCCGTCGCGACAAGCACTTCGTACAGTCTCATCAGCCGGAAAGTGACAATCAGTGCGTAGTTGTTTTCCTACCTTTATTTCATGGGTTGCACAGGTCTATTACACCTACTACAGAAGGTCGCTTACAATATGAATGGAGTGTACATGGAGGGAGGGCCCCAAGACATTCCCCTTCACTGCTTTCACACGGTGGTATCGAAACACTAGCGCTCTTACCTCCCCTAGCCGGGGCTACACATGTTTGTCGAGCAGTAAGAAGTTTTTGTACCTAAACTGTGAATACGACACTGTTATTTTTTTATATTCAAGCAATTTATTTTCATTTCAGGGTGGGGGGGGGGATAGATATATCCAGTAGACCTGCCAGACGTCCCGTGTTATACGGGATTTCCCGTATTCACAACCAAAATTCAGTGTCTTGTAATGCCATCGTACGGGACGTTAATAATCCCGTATTTAATATTGTGTAGTAGAAGGTTTACTTTATCTGTATGTGGTCGCGCGGCCGCATAACGCTCTATGCGAGGTTAGACAGGGATACAGTAGATAGCAGTGGCTAACAGTGATAGAAACACAACTATCGCGAAGAAATTTTGTAAATATGATGCTTATGCTGCAACTTCTATCACAAATTAGTGATTTTAAAATATGTGTGTATAGTATTTAAATTTAAATTACAGTACTTTATGAAGCAAATAAAATATATTGATATTGTTTTTGCTATATAATGGCTTGATAATAATTAGCACAGTATATTATTCACATGCCAGTCTCAATCATCACTTTTGACCTCAAAAAAAAAAAAGAGTGCTGCTAAATGTCCCTTATTAATGTTCTGAAAATTTGGCAAGTCTACCAGATATCGCCCACCCCTCCCCTTGGCTACGACCCTGATTGGCAGCGTGTCATAATACAGAGATACCTATAATTTGACTGCACCAATCAGAATATTACGGCCTCCATGACGTAATCAGTTAGGCACCAGTCTATGCTGCGAGAGGTCCTGGGTTCGAATCCGGGCTCGGTCATGGTTGTGTTGTTGTCCTTTCACCTCACTTTATACTCGTAGGCTCTAAATACCTTGTTAAAGGGCAGTGAAATCATCTTACCACTACAACCAATCAAAACAACGTAACTACGACAACACACGTCTGTGATTTGCGGGCTAGGGAGAGGGGGAAACACTAAGAAATGTAAAAGTTAAAAACACCCTCACAAAGCATGAAAGAGAGATGCAGATGTGTGCACTAAAGAAAAACTTCGTACATAGCAACGGAAGTAGTTTAACCTAGTATGAGTAGAGATGGTGGTATATCACGGGAAAACTTGACTGTTTGCTAGATTTCGACACACGTTTAGCTTAGCAGAAGATTACTAGCTTTAGCATGTACTTGGAGCTATTACACTATTTGACTGAGCCAATAAGAATCTATATTGCAATATTTGATACCGGTTATTGGTCTGCAGACAGCTACGTTGTATCATATCTATATCACCGAATCATATATGTCACAAGAAACTGCTGCGTTTTCAAGGGTACGTTGGCGCAAAACATTTTTGTCATATAGGGACTGGAAAATTTCGCAAATTCAATGACCTGCATGTTAGAATCAAATATCCTATGCATACCTAAGTCTCGACCATTAGTCCACTAGCTACTACTCAGTGGGGCAGCAGACAATGAACGCATAGACAGGGCTTGTGTATGCATAGGATATTTGATTCTAACATGCAGGTCATTGAATTCGCGAAATTTCACCATCTCTAACCATCATCTCAAGTATGGGACACATACCACGTCTGGTAACGCCAGGGTACATTGGACTGTTTCCTACAAATTTATAGGAAATGCTATCTTTGATGTGTGAGAAACAATTTTATCACACCTATATTCTTAACATTCCTTTGCATAAGTAAAGTACAGGATACGTAAGGCAATGGAACCATTCGTTACAAAATTCGTTTCGCAAAAATCAATGGTCACTAGTTATAGAACGTGCAGATATGACACAACTAGGACGTGAGAGGAAGTCCCTAAACATTACAAACCACTGGTGAATGTATTTTCATCACAGCCAGTCTATTAACTTCAAAAGTCTTTAAAACAAGAAGCACGTAAAATATAACATGTCAGTAATTTTCAACGGACCTAGTGAGGTGGCACAACGACGGTATAATGTACTCTTTAAAGAGAAATCTGTTTTGCCTGCAGCTCCTGCAATTCCAATTTTACTATCCATGTTTTTCCCTTAGTTATTTCAGTCGAATAATATAAATTCATTTATTTTATAACGTCCAAATTCAACCTCAGGCTGGTTTACAATTTGTTCGTGGTTAAAAACTATTAACATACTGACCAAATATTAATTAAGATTATTACAATAGTATGACACAAACACTGCATGAAACTTATAATTGAAAGCCTTACAAGGTTTTAAAATATAAATGTAACACTAAGTTAAACAAATAATTATTAAAATTGCAATATTTTGATAAAATCATACAGATACTAAACTAAATATAGGGGAAAAATATATAAAAAGAAAAATGTCAAGATAAAAATTTGCATGGGCTTTCGTAATCATTATTTATTGGAACCGTATATTTAAATTACGCAAAGGACACGCAGGATCCTGTTACATTTATTATTACTAGAGGTGGTAAAATTGCGCGAATTCAATGACCTGCATGTTATAATTAAATATCCTATGCATATATACAAGCCCTGTACAATTCGTTCATTTTCTGCTGTTACACTGAGTAGCACTTAGTGGACAATTGATCGTGACTTGAGTTGATTCTAACAGGTCATTTGATTCGCGGAATTTTACCATCCCTAATTATTACGCCATTAAATGAAGTTGCCGTTGAAAATCCGATAGTGACGAACCGACAAACGAAGAGATAGCGCACAAGTTCAGTGCCTTTGCGCATATAGGTTTCGTTATAGCGAACGAACGTGCGTGGATCGTCCTTACCAATCTGGAGTCTCTCGGCCTCGGACATTAAAATATCTCCAACCAGGAATGCGTTTTAAGGTGACCGCCTGCTAAAACATGGCGACCGATACATGTTTATTCAAAAACTGGTCGACGTGCACGAGTGCACTGAAAAATTTGTTTGTAAATTTACAATAGCGCTGTATCGGAGTGTTAAGGAATTATGTACGGTAAAATTGTTTCCAATACATCAATGTTAGTGTTCCTACACCTTTTCGGAAACTTAATTGTTACCAGACTTGAAAAATTAACAATGCTCTGCACCTGTATTTACAAGTAGAATCATGTTAAGTGATCTATAGTGAATATCTGTGAAAAACTTACCAGTTTGTTTAGGAAGTTTTTTACAGCGTCATGTCAAAATTTAGAGTCCTCCACCAATCTTTAAAGCTTTCGTACTGCCAAAAATGGCGAAACTGAATTTTTATGTGCTCCGTTTTAGATAAGATTATCTTGGTGCAGCGTTTTTAAATAGGTATATGTGTGTACTCAACAACCAACATAAATATTTAGGGCTATCGCTAAATCTCGTAGTGGAGTTATCGACGAGAAGACACCTCGACAGTTCAGCGACTTCCATCCAGGCGTGAGGCGTGATGTGCTTCCTTATCACTTCCGCACTACTAGGCCTCGAACGTGTTAGTACGTCCTCCGATATTCAACTACTCTGCTTCGTACTTAGGGAGCCCATCTCTGCGAGTATTATTATCGCCCTTAACGACGCATCATCGTCTACATTATCGCTACGGGATGATGCTATGTGGTTGGAAGTAGCTGTTACTCCGATGGCTGCTGTCTCGGGCGACGGCGAGACGATCCCCGACGGATATTTCGGAGGGCGCGTCGTATCGACCATCTGGCTGATTACCCACGGCGATAACCGCCCGTTGCGTCGCGTCGTCCCTCGACGAGCTGGCCCTGTGCCCGCCCGGGGCACGGCGACTTTCAGCGGGAGTTAATTGACGACGCCCTACCCACTTCTACAAGCACCCCAGGCGAGACTGCGACTAATTGACCCGTCAAGTCAACATGTGCGCCTTCGTCCTCGTGGTTTACGACCTGTCCTTGTCCGATCACCAAACACCCGGCGTCGTCCTGCCCTCGACCGTCACGGCCACATTTACTGCCATCATCACATAATGAAAGTCCTTTGTTTACGACAGAAAACTGACAAGTGTTCTTCACTTTAAACATCATTTTTAATTTGCTGGAATAATAAAGACTCGTTTGAAACGAAGGGGCTGTGGTTGCCGCAATGCCTAGAGAACTTGCCTCTCGCCAAGGCGATACGGGTTCGATTCCAGGTTGGGTCGGTCTCCGAATTTTCGTACCAGACGATGCCGTTGTTCGGCGAGTTTTCTCGAGAATCTCCCGTTTCCCCCACCCCTTCATTCCGGCGCTGCTCCTTACTCACATCATGTGTACCCTCATCAGCGCTCAAGATCAAGATGTTAACTACTGACCAAAATGTATTCACTCACTCGTTTGTAACGAACGGAAAGAAGTATCTCAGCAAGCACATATTACACTTGCCGCCACTAAAAATTGTCGCTGCATTTTGTTTTACGGGACAGATTACTAGCGTCTTGAAGCTCCTATAATATAGATGTTTAGTCGTCTTTAGCAAATGAGCATAACACGATACACATTCCTGACAGACTTTGTCAAATAACCAATCGAGCATGTAGTGTCATATCGTACTTAGATAACGATAAATTGTTACAACACACCTACATGACATTGTAATTGACTTTGATCGATCGTGATCGCAGTTTATCGTTAATCATAGATCATAGTAGTGCGATAAAAGATGTTCGTAATCAAACTATTGTCGGACTATCAGTTTGATATTTTAACGTCAGCGGGGATTGTGTTATGCATAACGTTTACTGCTGTTTGTCGACTTTGTATTATTATTGACTAGCTGCCTAGCCGCGGATTTGCCTGCGTTGAATTTTTTAAGGAAAATACTTATAACGATAGCTTATCTTGTTAATGAGCTATTAAGGACCTGGAAAACACATTTTACGACTTTTCACCACCAAACCATACCGATACCTCGCCAGGTTTATGAGATATCGAGGATATCGGGAAAATATACTTTACCCCTTTTTATCCCTTAGTGGGTGCCTATGCTGCAAGGGAAGGCCACACTTAAATTTTCATACTTCAAATAAAAGACAACTATTCTGCCAGCTGTCAGTAACATGTGCGTATATAATACCACAGCATTTCCCCGTCGCCTTTCCCTACACGGGTTTCGAGCCAAAAACCTCCTACTAGTCTTCCAAACAACTACGCCAAGATAGGTCGTAAGAATTCTTAAGAAAAATCAGTGTGTATATGCATCAACATTATGGAAAAATTAAATAACTTTTAAATTATTTATCTGTGGTTATACCTGATTTTCGGAATCTCTGGAGCATTGACATCTTTCCGCCCCCTAAACTGTCGAATTTTTAAATATCACGAACTTGCAATTCAGTTATACACGTAGGCTTCGTTTCTATTTAAAAAATCATTTCAATATTTTAACTGGTCTGCCAGATACAGAGGATTAAGACAAGGGGTCTTTATTTAAGCTATTTTAGTAAGGTGTAAGCAATTTTTAAATCCTGAAAGGGAGCAGACATTGAAAAACCATTACATAGAAACGTTGGAAATTGTTTGTACTATGTAGCGTAGTTTTTTCAAAACATAAGTTTTATGATTTTGGCTAGCTATTGACATTAAGAAAACTTAAGTATACTCTGCGTTTCATATATGTTTGGATGGATTTGACAGCAACTTTTGGACAATAATTAGCAAATTTTAGCAATTTGTGGCACTACATAAGGCAAATGCTTAAATGGACATCAGCCAAAATTATAGAAACGTATGTTTTGAAAAATTATACTACATTTTACAAACAGTTTCCAAGAATTGTATGTAATGGTTTTGGTTATCAGCTCTCTTTCAGGATTTAAAAAATTTAACTTGCAAAAACAGCCCGTTCAGGATACCGTGGCCTTAAGTGAAGCGTTTTTATTTTTTAATGGCCTTTAATTTTTAAAAAGGCCTTAAACAACGAGTTGCGCTATTTCAGGATACCTCACAGAGACGGGGGAACAATCTAGAATATCGCCGTTCAAAACAACATCGGTGTCCAGCACAACATTGTAAGCCCCAAGTTATGTATCCCCTTATCTGCACAACACAAATATTTATTACGCCAATAATGTTTCTTTCGCAGAAGTTCGATTGTACAAACGAAATTTTAAGAAATTACACTTATTTTGGGGTTTTCCTTAACTGGGTCATTTCAAGAAAGTTTACAATACTTTTGTATGTAGTAGGTAATTCAACAAATTAAGATACCTATTACTAAGAGAAATTATATTAAATATAAGCTATGTTAAAATGTTAACTGCTGATAAAAAATGAAAGCAATATTACAATGATAAAAAATAATCAAAATAGTTTCCAGGGGAGTATGAGATTTTGGTCAGCGCTGAATATCGAAGCCTTCAGCGCTGATGATGGGTGTCATGAGGTGAGTATGGAGCGGCGCCGGAATGAGGGGGCGGGATGGAAGACGTTGGGAGATCTCCGAGAAAACCAGCCAACCAGCGGTACAACCTACATGAAAAAATCCGCGACCGAGCCGGATCGCTTTGGCGGGAGGCGAATGGTCTGACCATTTGACCACCACGGCCCTCACTAAAAATAGCTCCCAATTATTCAAAATCATTCACTGTACAGTGCATACTATATATGGTCCGTCAAAGGGTTCTGCTGACATTCTGGTTAGTATATAAATACAGCCGTTGATTTTTTGTGGAAAGAATTTTGCACCGTCGTGTTTCATTGCCTTTCCTGAACATCTGCAGTTATGATTCGTGGTTATTGGCAGAGTACGTCTGTGCAGAGGCGTCACTCATTTGACTGTGCCAATCAGAACAAGGTTACTATGTCACCACACCTCTGTTCTGTGATTTGCGGGTAGAACTCAAAGACAGTGAGAGTTAAAATCATCCAATCACTGACCACGAAGCAAAGCCATACGTTATATATAAGGCACTGATTCAAGTTGCTGCAATTATTTTTTTTACCATAAATCACTGGCTCTGTTTATCAATTATACTTACAAGCATACTCTACAAAAAATATTGTAATTTTTTTCCCTCTTAGCCTACATAGCAAACAGACCCCTCAGATAATTTTACAGTATAGGTGGTCCGGAATAAACTGAGCTTTTTTGAAGCTCTGTTTTCAGTTACTTTATAATTTGCTGCCAATTTTAAACGTAAACAATGCTACCTAAGCAACAATCATTATACCTAACTCTAAGTTAGTGTCTGAGGTCACTATAAATATTTTTCAGTCATTAGTCTACACAAGATGTTCGCCAAAGGTGCTTATTTTATCGTGAACTACGCACACCGAGCTATCCTTCAAGCTGGAGTTACAATCATCCGTTTCGCCCGTCAGTCAACAGTCAGTCAACGGTCAGTCAACGGTCAGTCATGTGATCTTCAGCCAATCGGAGGCTTCCAATATTTCCATCCGTCCGGTCGTCGAAAGTTTGGCAAGCTCTAACTTTTGACGGAGGACGGATGAAAGCACAGCCATGTCATTAAGAAGGTTGTGACGTATGTTTAGTTTTATTTTTTTTTCTCGCTTAAATTCATGAATTTAAACTACGGTAGAGGTAATTTTGACGCACGTAAAACATTAAAAAACTAACAGATATGATTTGCTCTACATAAAGATTACTGAAATTAAAACGCACATATATTTATTAGTAAAAATTATGCTCGCAAAATGCATTATTGGTTAAAAACAGCGGTTGCACTTATTAACAGCTATACACTAATAAATAAATAGGCAAAAATAAACAAACTGTTAAGGGGAATTTTCACGTCCAACAGAAGTTTTCTGTTTGTACATTGGTAGCGTTGTAAATGAACGAAATAACGACGGACGGATGGGGGATTGTTGCAAATCGCTAGCTTTGTAGACGGGCGTTCGACTGACGGATGCGACAGATGATTGTAACTCCACCTTTAGGGACTGCGGTTCTAGTAGAAAACTGGTCGTTAGGAATTCCGAGACAAATCTCCCTCTCAGTTGGAAATTGTAGAATATGACTAGAAACCGGGAAAATTAGCGGGTTCATTGACCTGTAAGCTAGTCTCCAAGAATATCTGTGCACTCCAGTAGAAACTGCTGTTCGTTAGCTGCTCTCTGATACAGTGATTTAGGCCTGCATTTAATTGCATTGTTATTATTGGCTCATCGACTTCAAGATAGGGTAAAATGAGTCAACTGCCAATTGTGAACGTAGCACTTACTAGTTGTTGGAATTCTAGCTTATGCTTGAAAGAAAACGGTAACCCAGACAGCATGCAAGCTTGCGGCAAGCCTACATTTCACTTGCCTCAGACTTGCAAAAGCAAGCTTGCTTTGCAAACTTACCGCGAGCTTGATGAGCAAGTCTAGTAGGAATTTGCTCGTTGGTACGACGTTTTCATCCACCTCCGCCATTTCCGCCGAGTTGTGTTGTTTGTTTTGCAAATTGACATGCTACGTGGCGAAGTTGGGTTATGTTCTTTTGAATTATGTTAACGTTGTGCTTATTTATTTAGCTCAGTGTTCCTGCTAGTTTTCAGGATTCAGGAAAACTTAGCTACTCAGGTATCGTATAAATGCCGGTAAGCTTGTTGCGCCAGGCTTGCCGCAAGCTTGTTCTGTGGTAACCAGGAAGCTTCATTAAGCTTGATTCAAGCTTCCACACGTCATGACAAGCTTGCCGCAAGCTTGATTCAAGCTTGCACGCTTGTCATGACAAACTTGCAGGAAGCTTGAAACAGGCTTACGTTGCTGTCTGGGAAGTTTTCAAGTCTCTAAATATGACCATTTACTTCGTATGCGATACGAGCAATACTGCGGCTTAAAAGTAATTAGTTTTTCACTTTTCACGTTGTGCATTCCCGTCATACATTTGTGGTGCGGCAATGATAAAAGTGTTGCTGAAATGTTACGTTTGACAGTGCAAATTATTCTTACTCCACTGTTTAGAGTGTTTTCTCGTCTGTAATTTAAATAGTACATTTATGCAGAACTTATTTAGATTATTATTATAATATGTTTATTTTTACAGTACACTAATTCCTTTCAGTACTGGTATCACCTCAGGTTTCTCGTCACGTTTAAAAAAATAAGTTAATTTACTAAGAATTTTCTCGGTTTTGTCGTATTGCAGCTAGATTTCCATTTGCGTGTGTACTTGGTAGCTTATAACATACAGCAAAACACAAACAAAAATATCCATCCCGTGTATGCTATAACAGTCTCGAGTAATTAAAAACGACAAACAGTTTGTCTGGCCAGGGCTGACACTTTTTAAAAATTAACAAACTAAATTTTCCTAAATAATATATATAATGCGATTGCCCAGACCGATAAAGTAAATTTACTCTCGTTATAACACTACAACTGACTAAACCTAAAGTTTGAACCAAAATACGTTATTAAACATAAGATAATTCAAACAATACAAGTATTTTTTATATGCACGATGAGAAGCTTTTATGTTCAATAAACTCTTTTACAATATTTACGAAATAGCGTGCCTAAGGAAACTTCTATTTTTGCGTTGTTGTCATAGTCAGATTTTTAAAGTCTCACTCTTGGTTTTCTGGGACGAGGTCCTGCACTGGTATATACACAAATTAGATTGTTTTTTTTAATCGCGACGTGACTGTTGGTTTGTACAAAATGTTGAAATGATATTACCTTCAAGTATGCGGGCGACCTCCGTATATTTTCCCCTCTCTGGTAACCTTCCAGATGGGCAGTAGCTTCGTATTCCCGCACGTTCTCACTGGAAAAAACGCGCGAGGTGGAACCTCAATTCAAAGATCTTTATTGGCGTAGCGCTGCGCCGCGCCAACGTATACTAGGCGGAGTAAAGGGTGTTGTAAAAACCGAGTGCAGAGCTTCGGGCTTATAGCTGTTATTTAAGGTGGTTCGCCTGGGCGAACGCATTTCAAGCGTCCGAAAAGTGCGAAGAGATAGGGGCGGCACAGTACGCTCATCACTAGAGCCCTCGAGTTTCGGTGAAAAGAGTTCTGCAGCAGTTTGTTTCAATGTCTTACGTACACATCTGTAGGTCTCCTTCTTGATTATTAGCAGAATGTATAATTGCACAGATGTGGCTCATTTGACTTGTGCCAACAGGAACAAGGTTACTGCGACACCGCACGTCTGTAATTTGGGGGTAAAACCCCCGAGATGCCGAGAATTTCAAACAGCCAATCACTGACCACGAAGCAGTGCTGCACATGTGCACATAAGGCATTGAAACAAATTGTTGCGGAATTATTTTCACCAAAAAATCGTGGGCTCTATTCGTCGCGCCTTGTTCAAGTCTCTAGAAGCAAGTCACTGAACTGACATGCAGAGTCTTCTCGCACATAACTCGACTCTGTGACACATTCACCCTGTCATTTTATGGCGTAATATTTTAGAAAAACGTGTGCTGTACCATAATCGTCTTTAGTAGAAGGCCGCGGCTTTAGATCTGGCAACCATGCCAGGAAGGGTCATTTTAACACTTATTTTAGCTCTCCAAAGATAAAGGGTTGCACCTGATTCGTTATTCTGCCCTACATACCGACGAATCAGGGGAAGTCACTGCCATTGGCGAGAAAAAATAAGTGTTAAAATGACCCTTCTTGGCAAGGTTGTAAGATCTAAGGCCGCAGCCTTCTACTAAAGACGACTATGGCTGTACCCGTCTATACTTAATTAAGTATTCTGAACCAATAATATCATCCCTTGAAAGGATCGCACAACCAACATATTTCTGCATTTTGGCCGCGAGAAAAAAAAAAGCTTTATAGATTAATGAGGATGTGAAAAGGGTATGAGCGCATGTAACTTTCTTTGAATGTTACTCCTAAGCAGACATCACTCCCGTACGGTGAGTAGTTTTAGAAAACAACTATTGGTCGCAGCTATGCACACTGTTCGGCGACCTGGGCAGGCGGCCAAATAAACACGGCAAAAGACATCATTTTTAACGGTTTTAAAATGAAATGCGAAACCAAATAGAGGTCAAAATAGTTCATGCAGAGTAATGAAACTTTGGCACGCCATTAAGTGGGTTCACGTGGCAAAAATTCAAAATTATACATTTGCTTGGCTTAGTGTTCGTTTTATAGACGTTACCTGTGACTACATTTTCCACTTGTAAACATGTTTTAGCTCTCATAGTTTACCCACAGCGTCATGTCAAAGTCAGAATTTGCAAGTTACAGGAACATAGGTTTAACAAAAACCAAGTGACTTACTCGAATAAAATAATTTACACTGATATTTGATATTATGGGCACTATGCTAGAAAATGCAAAAACACACAACAAAGTAATTTTGTCTTTTTTAAAAATTGCTATTAAGAAGGTAAATTTTCGTCATTTTCGGATTTTTTTTTTTTTAAGTACGAAGGAATTACACTGTGTGTTTTTAAATATTTTAGCATATAGCCCACATTATCTAATTTCAGTATTTCATTTGAGTAAGTAACTTGGTTCTTGTTAAACCTATGATCCTGTAACTTGCAAATTCTGACTTTGACATGCCGCTGTGGGAAAACTATGAAAATTAAAATTTTTTACAAGTGGAAAATGGAGTCACAAGTAACGTCTATAAAACGAACACTAAGCCAAGCAAATATAAAATTATGAATTTTTGCCACGTGAACCCCCTAAAGAGGTATAAAAAGGTTCGATGTCGAGCGACGACTGGAATACTCAATCGTTAGAGACATGAACTTTTCGCGAAAAGAAATTTGCCTCACTTTTTTGTCAGTGACTTGTGTGCACGTCTGCAGACTTGCTTCACGGTCAGAGATTGGATGTTTTGACATTCGTGTGTCGTGGGGTTTTACACGCAAATCACAGACGTGTGGTGTTACAGTAACCTTATTGTGATTGGTACAGTCAAATGATAAATGTCACAGTTCAAAGGCACGCTGCCAATATATGTGAAGCAGAACTGCAGACGTGCACATAAGGCACTGGAACAAAGTGGGGCAAAATTCTTTTCGCGAAAAGTTCATGTCTCTATATCGTCAATAAAATTTAAACTGCTCGTGACATTTCGATGAGAATTTTTGCCGAGTAGATATTCCATCAGCAAACGTTTATCTGTATAGCACTATGAGGTAGTATGCTTTACTTTGGATTAAAAAATTAAAAACTGTTTTTATAAAAATAAGGGCTCAAAGCCACAAAATCTACAAAAGTGGAAAACTTGTAATTTTTATAATTTGTAGTATGATAATATCTAGGCCTTTATGATAACCGAATTTCAAAAATACTCGCGTTTATATTCGAAAATAATTTTACTATCAGAAAATCTCCGCGCAACAGATTTACTGATAGGAAAATTATTATCAAATCAAAGCGCCAGTATTTTTTAAATTTGGTTGTTATAGAGGACTGGATGTTATCATATTACAAATTATAAAAATTTAAGTTTTCCATTTTTGTAGATTTTGTAGTTTCGAGCCCTTATTTTTTAAAAATAGTTTTTAATATTTTACTCGTAAGTAAAGCATACTACCGCATATTGCTACGTAGATAAACGTTCGCTGATAAAATATCTACTCGGCAAAAAATCTCATCGAATTTTGATGAGTAGTTCAGATTTTACTGATGATTTGAGTATTCCAGTCGTCGCTCGGCATCGAACCTTTCCACGCCCCTTAAGGGCGCCGTCTACTAGAATCGTGAAGAGGCGCGCAGACCTTTAACAACTCTGATTTCATTCGAAAACCATTCAACATGTTGTCACGCGGTTAGACTACGAAAAGCATTTAAGGATCTTAGTACATATATATAATTTTGCCATTAACTGTTATCGTTCCTAACAAGTATTTTTTTGAGTGTGAAAGTGACCAAATCGGGACTTTTGACGCTGATTTTTATGTAAGAGTAATCATTTTCACGATATTCTGAATATTATAGACCTGTAGAGCGACTCTTTCCCTTTCGTCGCGTAAGATAAATTTATATGGTCACCGCTTGAAGTCACATAGTAAAAACAGTTCGGCGGGAAGCTTGCACACTAGTTCAGCGCTTGGCTCGTTGAGACGACGCGACATATGATGCGCGCTTCAAGGTCGACCTTACTGCTCCGTCGCTTTTGAGCCTCACACGCGCTGGTATACGGCGCCCTATACTACAGGGGCTAGATGCCGCGTTTGAGATATAAAAACAGGCAGGATATAAGAGCTAGATTGGCTCGTGCGTCAATAACAAACTGTAGCGCATTTATACGCGGGAACGCGAAAACGGTATGCAGGGTTTTCGTCGTTGGCTTTTTTCCCTATAGGAGTTCAAGCTGTGGCCCTACTTTATTTACTGAAAGGGCGTAGTTAAGTCCAACATGTGCTTCTCTATTTTTCTTACGATTCCAGTTGGTATTTTTTACGGAACAGCAGTCTAAAAAAAAAAAGTTTTTAGCCATTCTGAGGTGCCCCGAGCCCATGTTTCAAAACATGATATTTAGTAATGAAAATAGAGAAGCACAGTTTTAAAAGTGATTTCATTCTGTAGCTAAAGATATCTAACACATCGAATTTTTAAAATTTTTATTTTCAGTTTCAGCATTTTTTTTTTAATTCTAATAATTTTTATTCTTTAATTTTATGAGCATGTCGTTGTAGCCAGCATTGTCTTTATCCACTGTGATTTTTGTGAGTTTGGTATATCAGTTGGTTTTAGCGTAGTCGTTAAAACGGAAACATGCAAAATATGACTTTAACAAGCCATTACGCGAAAACTATGAGATAAAAAATTTCATAACAGTCAAATTTAGTAACATTTTGTGTCTAAAATGAGAAAAATAATATCTGGTACAAATAAAAAAATAAATAAATGGTGATGAAAATTGCGGTAGACCTTTCACCTAACATTCTGTAACAACGATTATGTGCCAGGTGTACAGGAGTATTACGAAAATATACAGTTTGGAATACTAGTAGTAGGAAAAGGGGGCTGCGGGCGCACAGGCTGCAGGCTGACGAGCAGAGGAGCAGCTGATGACGCAATCAACATGGCTGCCGTGACGTCACTGTCCTCCATCTTGGATTACGTCACTGTCCGCCATCTTGAATTACGTAACGTCTGCCATCTTGGATGACGTCACATCCGCCATGTTGTTTTTGGATTTTCCAAATTTGACTTTTGATTTTCAAATTTTTTTTTTTTCGACTCTCACTTGTTTTACGTCATCTGCTACGCAGCCGCCATGTTTGTTTACGTCGTCTGCTTGTGACGTCACATTTTTTTCGACTGTCACTTATTTTCGTCTACCCGTGACGTCATGATTCCAACATTGGCTGCTAGGTGGCACTGGTGTCGCACGTTGTTTTCTCCGTCGTCTGCTAGGCGACGCTGCAGTCGCCATGATTGTTTTCTCCGTTGTCTGCTAGGCGGCGCTGCTGTCGTGTGCTGGGCGCAGCCATGTTTGTTCCATTGTTTACTTCGGACATTGGAAGGTAGAGTGCGCTATTGTCGCAGCAGGTAAGGGTCAAGTTCCAAGTGCCTGTGTATGGGCAATTGAACCTTATGATTTTTTAATGTTCAAAGTTAACTAAAAAATCCTTTGCCGGGTGTGGTACCCGAACCATCCATCTTTGGGTTAGCAGTCATGCGCTCTAGTCAACTACGCTACGAGTGCAGACGTGAAATAGCCAGAGTTTATACGTAGTATTAATATTTTTTTTAAATTCTGTATATACATACTTATGCCAACTAGTTTTTAAATAAAAGTTATGGGTTTTAATTAAAGTTAAAATTGAACTACTTGACATAGATATGTCTAACATTTTTCGCTTATGGTCATTGGTTGTGCTAAAGACATACCTATGCCAACTAGTTTTACAATAAAAGTAATGGGTTTAAATCAAAAGTTAAAATATTTTTTTCTTGACTACTTGGCATGGATATTTTTTCCGCTTATGGTCATTGGTTGTGCTAAAGACATACCTATGCCAACTGATTTTCCAATAAAAGTTATGGGTTTAAATCAAAAGTTAAAATATTTTTTCTTGACTTCTTAACATGGATATTTTTTCTGCTTATGATCATTGGTTGTGCTAAAGACATACCTATGCCAACTAGTTTTTGAATAAAAGTTATGGGTTTAAATATTTTTTCTTGACTACTTGGCATTGATACGTCTAATTTATTTCGCTTATGGTCATTGGTTGTTCTAAAGACCTACCTATGCCAACCGGTTTTTAAATAAAACTTACGGTTTTAAATTAAAGTTAAAATATTTTTTCTTGAACTACTTGGCATATATAAGTCTTTTTTCAATTTATAGTCATTGGTTGTGCTTAAGACATAGCTATGACAACTGGTTTTTAATAAAAGTCAAAGTACCCGGACGTATTTATGGTACAGAAGATCTTAAAACGAAGAGGAAACAAGCTGTTTGTAAGTTGGATGGGTCATGGGCCTGAATTCAACAACTGGATATTGAAGTCATCTATTATAAAAGAGTAGTGTTATGCCGGGCGTGGCAACAGGCATACAATATTTAAATTTCTGACAAAACAAAGTCGAGCGGCAAACTTTATTTTTACATATCGTTTATTTAACTGCTTAATATTTACATCTATGTTCACTTACTTGAATGTGACGCTGATGTGGCCCATATGGCAAAGCTAACTAACATTAAATAAAACAATCTCATTTTCTACTC
>PNEQ01133491.1:0-33766 GCA_003012365.1 Medauroidea extradentata | reverse complement strand
CGGCGCCATTCTCACAACGAACAACACTAACAAATATGAACGAATACCCGGAGCAGTGTCCGTGCACGTCTTATCGGTTTGTTGTGTTGCGGGAAGACACGTTGACCTTGGGCTTGCCGCATCTGCTGTTACTAGTACCGTTAATGCTTGCTACTGTAGCAGCGCGGCACAGCGCAGCACAAACGCGAAGAAGCTAGGTTCAGTGTAGCACGGCGCAGCACGTTGCAATAATCAAAATGGACATTGCTTTTGAGAAAACCACGGATTTTTGAGTACCACGGATTCTCGAACTACGGACTGGCGAGAGTTTACTGTACGTTTTATATTTAGGATGTACAAACATAGAACATGTTCAAATATTTTCAGCTTTCCTTGTTCAGTTTGTACTTATAATTTAGTAGGGCCTACACAAGTAGAAATACAATAAAACACAGCATCTTGAAATTTCTTTCTTGTTAAATGTATAACGTATACTGCAAAGCACCATTGTAAATCAAGAAATGAATTTATCTGAGACGATAACAATGTATACTTTTTTCTGATGAGACATTTTGTCATAGTTCCCAAGACTTGTTCATAACTGTTAAGTGTTTTTGCAGCACTACAGTACAAACTGTTTACAAAATTCCTGACATTTTAATATGTTATTTGGGTAACGGATTTACTAACACTTGTTTAGAAGTTTTTCTTAGTGTGGTAAATCTGAAAGCATGGTTCCAAGCCAAGTCCAACGCCAGAGTCCTTACAACAGATCCTGGTTTCCTTTCTTATACATTTTCCATTTTTGTTATTCTTAGCACAGCAAACTGCACACTGTCGCCGCCTTGGCTCTTTTTATAGCATTCGGCAGAATGTAACTAAGGCAAAATGGCGGGCGGTTAGTCTAAGCGGGTTAGGTGTGGCACGTGGTCTTCCTCTTGGGGACTGACTGTTTGGATCAGAAAATTTTTCAATTTGATTTTCAATGAGCTGCAGGCGGTATTCTACAAAATCAATCTTCTTTTGGGAAGAAATTTTGGAAAATATGATGTAAGAGTTCCCAATAGCTTGATCCATGAAATGACGAAAAATTTTCTAACTGTATTTGTGTTGTTGTTTCCTAGATGAAGGATAGTACGACATTTCTTGATCTGAACGGTCGACCCCACCCATAGTGTCGTAGTTGCATACTACTTTGGATTTCACAACGTCTTCTCCATTTATGTTTTTTTGCCACTTTCGTGGTAGCATTGTGTACTGTACTTAACATGCAAACTGTTTTCTTGCCCTGCCACTTTAGGGCCATGACCTTTACCATGCTGGAAAGCTTGGATTTTTACCTTTTGTAATTTTCCCTCTGAGAATCTTTTAGGCAGGTCTTTCCTTCTGCTGTTTACAGTGCCATATATATCCGGCTTGTGCTTTATAAGTTCATTTGCAAGTTCTGGAGACATGTACCAATCATCTACAGTTATGCACTAACCAACTGATCCATCAAATGTGGGACCTGAGCATGTCTCACTCAGACGTATGCCACTCAATTTGTGCTATCACAATAAACACAAAGTGCTGCAAGCCTGTATCACACGGGCACGTACAACACGCCCGTCAGAGCCAATTGTACTTATCCTCCCCCACTGCACATAATCTGGTAACACACTAATAGTAGGACGGGGCAACTAACCACTAATAATTTACTTAACAAAAGTTTCAAGGCAATTACATTTATTATGAAAATTACAAATTGGTGAATACAAATACGCCGGAAGAACGCAATGTGGCACTATTCATATTAAATACAATAATCTGTGGCTGAGTCGAATGGCATAGAGTTAAAAAACAAAAGGGAACGTTCCCCTCGTGGCCGAAATGGCACCGAACATGAGTGAAATTAACAGAAAAGCGAATGCAAGACAGAAACCATTAAACAGACTAAAGCGAATGTAACTGAAACTTACCAAGAACTGACGGAAGTACCGTAGGTACCATGTCGGCCACGAGAAGAGCAGACCAACCTCGTTATACGGAGCACAGGCGACGACTGCCTCGAGCTAGCTCACTCCACCCGGCAGACGGCTGAGAAGAGGGGGGAAGGGAGGGGAGGCACGAGAATAGCTGAAGACGGCCGAAGGTTCTTCACGAAGTTCAAGTCTCCTGGCGAGCGCGATGAAGGGGGGGGGGGGTACATCACACGTCCACGGGAGCACTCACTCACGGCGCGCTGCTTTTAAACAAAGATATCTGGGGACGAAACACAGCAAGTCTATATCCTTTTGTAGAAGTATGTATGTATGTATGTATATATATATATATCCTCTAACAGAAACGTGTAGAGCTGGACGCCTTGTCCAGTTCAGACCACTTTGGTAGAAATTGGAAATTTGTCTCATTTCTCTTTGTAGACTGTGCTCTTTCCAGTGTGTAAAAGAAAGTCGCAAATGTATCCAGAGTCAGTCTCGCACAAAACAAAACATTTCAATCCAAAATGAAATATTTTTTTTGCGATGAATTTTTTCCATCTAAGACAGTCTTTGTAAAGCATCAAGCTCTCATCTAAGCTAAGAAATTCTTCTGGAACATAGACTTCTCTAAATCTGTTATGCAAATGCTTCATTACATCAAAAAAATTCCATTACTTTGGATTGGGGTGGTTGGGAAGGTCAATGCTATCATTGTTTGCAAAATGCATGAATTTCATCAGAAGAATAAACCTATTTCTAGACATGAGTTCAGGAAATATTGAAGAATGAACAACCTTCCTTTTGGACCAGTACCATTCTTTTCATGGCAACTTCACAATTCCTTGAAGAATGAGAATTCCCAAAAATAACCTAATCTCATTTTCGGTAGTTGATGTCCATGTCTTATACAGTGATCTCTCCTTTGGGGGATTTTTGCTAATGAACTGTTCTGTATATCTGTTTGTTTCCCTAATAACAATTTCAATCGTTGCCTAGCACTCCAATGGTTTACACGTAGAATATACATCTACAGCTACCGTGGCTTTCCAATAAAAGGGTATCTTGGTGATGGGGGAGGTATGTTCAGCATGTCCACCTCACACCAAATTCTACACTGTTGAAGTTGTACATCTGCACTTGAAACAGAACTGTCTGATGAATAGTCATCACTATCACTTCCACTACCACAACTACCTAGTTCAACAGATTCCACGTCTGAATTAATTATCATTTCCATCAAAGCAGGGTACATAATCACTATCATCATCAGATTTGCTATTAGTTTCATTCATGTCCTTCAATTTTTTTCTGCTACACGAAGCCATCCTACTTCATGAATGCTGGGAAAAAATCCAGAATTGATAATTATGTGTCCCATAAAAAAAAGAATGTGCAGTCTGTTTCACATTTGTGAACAATTTTGTGATAATATGCGAGGCGAAAACGCTCCAACTTTGACAGCCAAATATTGTGATAAAGTATAGTATTTTCGAAATAAAGTGTTAAAATTTTACAGTTGCTGCAACCAACAACACCACACTGACTGCTCAATATCGTAAAGTAAAGAAAATTTTTGGAATTATGTACCACGACACTACTGTATGATTTATCAGTAGTATTTCGTCTATAAACAGCAAAGTAATAATTTAAGCACCTTTAAAAAAATGTTAATTTACCTAAAATACTACAAAATAAACAATATGGTTATGAGCTTGTTAGTATGTAATTTGCTATTTGTGTAAAGAAACTTTCATTAGAAACTGTTTGTAAATTTATTAATTGCTTTATTGACAGCCTTTAGTTTGTAACTGTGAGCTTTTGCGCAGACAATCATAGGAAAATACGTAATACACTATTACAAAAAAAATATCATGTAACCAAGTAATTATCCCACAAACATGTGACTTTTTGACAGCTAGTAAATGTTATTTCAAATAATTATTCAATAAACTATTTTTAGGAACATTGAATTAACTAAAAAAGACAATATAATAATAGGAGGATACAATTTCATGTGAACCTAAAGTTGAATCAAAACAGATTGCTGAAAACAATGCAAATAAAACTGCCAGATATGTCAGTTTATTCGTGGGATAGACTGTTTGAATTGGAATGCAGCCAGAGATTCGTGTAGTATCAAGACACACATTGTTCATCAGTAATAACTTTTCTATGATTTTATATGATAGTACATCTGTAACAAAAGTAATTAATCAGACTCAAATACACTGGCAGTGTTACAATTGGTTTAGAGTTAGAAAATTCACTTTTGTAACTTCTAGTCAGAAAGTTTCGTTTGTTATTAGATTACTGGTGTGCCGTTGCCTGAAGATTGTTGTCGAATACAAGTTTCGAAGCGTAAAAAGGCCTAAGGAATATACAAAAATACGTTATCAGTTTGGCAATCAAAACTGGATCTCATGAAAAATTTTTGTAACCAAAAATGTCCATAGGAACATGGCCACTATAAGTTACTGGTTTCATCATAATTTTATAAAGATATGATTTCACTCTGTTTATTTTACATCATTGAACACAATAAAATATACGCAAAACTATTATTGCCTCACTTGTAACTTAATAGCAGAATACATACATGCCTGAAAAGTTATTGATTTTATCAGTATTTCATAAAAAAATATTATTCTGTTTATTTTATATCACAAAATACATATAATGAAAAGCATTATTTTCAACCTGAAAAAAAAAAAAAAGGTAACCAGTTTTCATAGAGGGTTTTTTAAAATATACAGTGAACCCTCGATAACTCTGACCTCGATGTCTCGCACTTCGGATAACTCGGAGAGAATTTCAAAAAACAAAATTAATTTTAATTAAATTATTTTTTGGTCAAAAATCATAAGAAAATTGTGTGATGCTAATGTTGAGCAATTTTTCATGTAAACATCTCGTGAGTTGCATATGGTCACGCGCTGTGTTTTTATTACTGTTGAGATTGTACCGGTTGACCTTGACTACTTCCGCTCGCGCTCTACCACCCTAGTTTATCTCTCACTCACACACACACGCGTGCATAGACTGTCCCCAGTCAGACGAGAGAAGGGGGTGAGAACTTTTATGTGGTAGAGGAAGCCTTGGTGCCAGCTCTAGCATAGATAAAAAAAGATCAGCCGGAAGTAGCATAAAAAATAAATAAAAAAGAATCTGCTGGCCCAGGTTGTTTGACATTCTTTCTTTTATAGTTCTCCATGTTACAGTGATAATTTCCCCACTACCCGCTCCTGTAAATTGATACGTACAAAGCGGTATATATTGCCACCTCTTTTGCTTGTAGAAATGATAGCGTACTGATTTGCTCACGTTTCTTGTGGTTGACTGATTACCCCTCTTCTCCGGACGCCCCTCGATAACACGGACAAATCGTAACTCGGACAGCTTCTCCCCCCTTTTAGTCAGAGTTATCGAGGGTTCACTGTATATATTTACTGTATAGCAGACAAAAACCTCAGATCAGCACGACAAGGGCAGGCGCGGTAATGGAAACAAAGCCAGGGCTGTACAACTCGCAAACGGCACAACTTTATTCTTAGATTTTGCAAACGTTACTGACTTTGAATTACTAGGGCTTGATTCCTGTTTGTGCTAGAAACAAGCTTCGAATTACAAATTAATTGAATTTCGAACTAACCAAACTCCACAGCGTGTAAAATCATATCCTTATGTTCGGGACCAAATTATGGCAATGATTTAGATAGCATTTCAAATTAACTTTGTTTTGTTTTTAGTCAAAAATCATAAGAAAATTGTGTCTGCCTCATTTAAATCCATCACGTTGTATTTAAAAACAGTATTAAGCTTTAAACGCAGTTGCTCATTGCTACTTAGCCTTTAATAATCCCACCGTAAAATATGTGCCAAGTTCCGTGTGGTTAAATGTTGCTAGCGAAGCGTGCGAGTAGAGATGCAACTCAGCAGGCCGACCTCCCTTCTTTATCTTTCCTCCCTCTTCACCGCACGAGCCATACACGTACATGCGTCATAAACATTTCATTATGATGCTGGTGAATTGGACGGTAACTACAGGTCACAATGGTACCTAAAGGGAAATTTATTTTGTTCTGGTAGGTGCGATAAATTCAAGATTGCAAAACAATTTGTTCCGGACAGTAATAAAAAAGATAAAAAACCATTGGTTTGCATTGCAATGTAGGCAAGGTGGCAAGAGGGTTTTACGGCCCTTTAACGACGTTTTACAAGCCGATGAGCGTGAACTGAGGAGAAAGAACAACACAAAATCCATGCCCGAGCAAGAATTTGAACCCAGAGCCTCTCGCACCATAAACTGGCGCCTAATCCACTACGCTAGAGGCCGGCCTGATATAGATAAAAATCAGGGCTTATTAAATTATACAAAAAACGGGGAAGCAGAAAGGGGCTTTAAGTGTAAAGTGTGTGTAAAGACGTCGCTGATCTATGACGATTCAGCCAAGGTGGAGGGAGGCCTACAAATGCACATTATCACTTCAACCATGGCCGTAGACTTAAACTAAACAAAAAAAAAAGAGGAAAGATATACTGAAATTTACGTATTCTAACAAAGAGGCCCTGGAAAAAAAAATTTCTCGTAGGAAATGTTTGAAATTTTTGAAAGTTACATGTCTGGAGGAGACTCTAAACAAATAGTACATCAGTACAAGATAGGTTGTGGTGTGATGTGTAGAACTGCAAGCCGCAGCTGACAAACTGACTAATCTCATTTCTGTTACATACAGTAATTTAGACACTTGTCCGATATGTAACAATTCATGGTCTTAAATGCATTGTTTTAATATTTTTTGTGCTTTACTTTTGGTTATTTTTACTCCCATTTAACTCAGTTGAACATAATTAGAAATGTATTGCTTTTTAGTGTAACAACTTGTGTAAGAATAAAGCTGTAAATTACATGTTTTTGATTAAGTTTATATGCATAAAATGATATTTTAAAAATCCGTAGTGTTAAAATGAGTTCACATATTTCTGTACAGTGATCCAAAAGGATTGTTAATTACAGTACCGTATCTGTTCTCGTATAAGAGGAAAATAGTTTTTGTCTCTTTGGAACTCTGTAGCAGGTGAGCGTAATTATCAGGCTAGCAGCGGGCTGCAGACACTGTGACGTGCTGATGTTAGGGAATTTTTCACGTAAACATTTCGTGAGTTGCGTGTGGTCACGTGCTGTGTTTGTATTACTATTGAGACTGTACTGGTTGACCTTGATTACTTCCGCTCGCGCTCTACCTCCCTAGCTTATCTACAACAATTATCTCTCACACACACACACGCATGCACATAGATCGTCGCCACCCTGACGAGAGAAGGGAGTGAGAACTTTTATGTGGTCGAAGGGTGCCTTGGTGCCAGCTTCTAGCATAGATAAAAAAAGATCAGCCAGAAGTAGCATAAAAAATAAATAGAAAGAATCTGCCTGCCCAGGTTATTTGACATTCTTTTATAGTTCTCCACGTTACAGTGATAATTTCCCCACTACCCCCTCCTGTAAATTTATATGTACAAAGCAGTATATATCGCTGCCTCTTTTGCATGTAGAAACAATAGAGTACTGATTTCCTCACGTTTCTTGTGATTAATGACTGATTACTCCCTCCTCCCCGGACACCCCTCGATAACACGGACAAATCGTAACTCGGACAACTTCTCCCCCCTTTTAGTCCGAGTTATCGAGGGTTCACTGTAATTTCATAACATCAAAACATGGTGTACCTTGATGGACACTGCATGAGCTTTGAGTTGTCCAAGGAGTACCACGATAATGGATTTGAAATCTTGCTGTACAAAATTCCAGTGTTATGGAAACAAGTAATCGTGTGAACATTATAAAAATTGTTCAGAATGTCTACCCCCTTCATCAGTGCATGCTGTATGTTAGTATTCCATGCTTCGGCGTACTCTGTTGTTAATCGCTGGAGTACATCATATTTTGTTTGACTCTATTGGATAAGCTCTTTAAGGATATCAAGGTTAGGCACAGGCATTGCATATGCTAAGGACTTTAAATGTCCCCAGGCAAAGAAATTCATTGGATTCAGATCTGGTAATCAAGCAGGCCAAGCAATTGTTCCATCTCAACCAGTCCATCTTAGTGAAATTGATTATCCAGATGCAGGCATACTATGAGACTGAAGTAAGCGGGAGTGCCATGTGCATAAACCAAATTCTTTGGATGATATCTAGAGGTACATCATCAAGTAAATTTTGCAACTCATTTTTGAGGAACTGAAGATATGTTTCTCCAGTCGGTCACAGGGGGAAAAATAGCGTCCAAGACGATGATCATTACTAATTCCAACCCACACATTTAGATTGAATGTACTCGTATGCCAGGCCTGTTCTGATACAGTGATTAGTGATACCATCTCGCCTAAAACCTGCCTCATCAATAAATTAGATAAACGTCAAAAAATTAATGAACACAGCACACTTCCGTAACATTCGTCGGCAGAACGTTCTTCTCGGTTCAAAATAAGCTACATTTAATCTTTGCACCCACTGAAAGTGATAAGGGTACAGAAGGTTTTCATGCATATTTCTCCACATAGACATGTGACTAACACCTTCCCTTAGTGCAATTTGTCTTGTGCTGTTGTGTGGATTTTCGTCTACATCACGAAGAACATGTTCATCAAACTCAATGCTTCACACCCCTCTTGGTCTTCCAACATCTCAAACACATCTCTCGAATGAGCCGGTCTTCCTCAAGCACTGGTGGATTCTAGTACAATTTCTTGGACAATGAATCTGCCTGTCAGGATACCTCTCTGCGTAAAATACATGTACTTGTAAAGCATTCCCATCTGCAAGACCATCTATGTAATTAAAGTCCTATACTAAACAACACACATAAGATGTAATCACAACTCACTTCCTTCTCTCACATTACAGATACCAACAATGAATTTACCAATATCTATGTAACTGAAATAAGAAGTTCCTGTTTGAGGATACATCCTTAAATTCATCGCAAACTATTAATTTTCAAACCCATGTTCATAATATAAACTTTTTTTCATGTTTTGGTGTAAGGAACACATCCCGAAATTATTTGACACCAACTGTATACCAACCTATTGACCCAAATGAACTTTTATGTAGCAAAGTAATTTTTAAGTTTTACACTTACTCAAATACCTGAAAAGTAGTTTCAATTTTCGAAGTTCCCCACCTAAGGACATGAAAAGTGATTAAATGTGTTTTCAATTAATCGTCGCTATATCTCGAACCCAGGGGGCAATTGTCACGGTTTTCACGTCCAATAAACACCATTTAAGTAGCCTAGTCTAAAATGTGATCAAGGGTTTTTCGAAATTCAATCTCTTAGGAGGTGAAGTGTTTTAGATAAATCCTAGTTATAGTCGAACCCATCGAGATTTTCAGTTTATTTTTGCTTCAGGATGATAATTAAGTAAATAGCTGCAAAGAGGATTCAAGATTTTTCAAAATTCCAACTCTCAGTACTATACATGGGTGATATGTGTTTTTTAATGAATGATCAATTTTGTTTCAACTGAAAGGGCTATCATCGTGATTTTCACTTTACTTGGATATTTGTACAAATGTTTTAAGACAGTAAATTATGATTTTTCGAAATTCAATACCTAAAGGTGTAAAAAGGCAAAGAATTTGTTTTCTATCAGCTGATGATACTTATCTTACCAGTAGAGATATTGAGGTGTTGTTCATGTCAGAATGATTCTTATGTAAGTACCTAAGAAAGTTATTCAAGTGTTTTAGTTTATAAGATAATTTAATTATTAAGGAGGAAACATAGTTTGCAAACTTTCAAGGCAAACAATTCGAAAAGCAAGTACAACCAGCGAGAAATAAATTATACAGAAGTTTCATTCTACAGTTCTATCAAGACATGTTATTGCACAACCCCTATAAGCCTAGGAAATTAATATTTTATTTTTAAAATCAATTTACGTGAATTTTGACATTACGTGACACAGTTGTTTGTAGCTCTGATCAATTGTTCAGGAGGTTCTGGGCTCAAATTTCTTTCAAGACTGTGCAAACGTGCAATTCTGACATACAAGATCTGCAAGGTAGGTGAAATTAATACAAATTGGATAAAGTTGTTCAAAAGTGGTAAAAATGGATTATGCTGTCCACTATCTACTGTAGTTCCTCGACAGCATCAGCCCACATATATCATCTCACTAACGTCAAGGTTGGGGCATCAAATATGTTTATATTTCTGTAAAACAATATCCTGCCAAAACTCCCTAATGGCACTTAACAAGTGAATGCTTTGAAAAACAAGTAGGCCTACATTATCGAGTGCACCATCACCAATGGTTGTGTTCAAGGAAAATCAGTCTTCATACCACGTAAACAACGTATTTCATTCGATTACTGTCTTACTTTTAAGTGTCTGCAATTACCGAGTGTAAACTTTGCTGCGACTATAAATAAGGCCCAGGCATAGTCGCTGTTAGTGGCAAGGACAGACTTAGGACTACTTTTCGCATGGATAGCTGTAACTACTTCTTCATTCTAACACGTGATGATTGAACTACTTGTCTAGTGTAGATAGAGGTTTTTCAGTTAAATTAAATATTTGCTATGAGTAACAAAGGCTAGCAAAGCTGCGGGCGCACTGCTAGTCTACATGTATAAAATGAAGTATCCTCGGTCATGCATCAACGCAAATCCAAAACCACTGGACCTAGAAACTCCCCTTTAACCCTTAGGCACCCACTAAGAAGAGATTTTTCTTAAGTCAAAAATTAAGGGGGGAAAGTGGTGAAATGTTTTTTAAAAGAATCCCTGATATCTCGTTAACTTGGGAAGCTATAATTTTTATTTTTACCTTCACAATATTTCCCAAACAAGTACATCTTAGCAAATTTTTTGATTTTGCGAAATTTGGAAATTAAAGTGGTGAAAGCTGTAAAATGTGTTTTTCGTCAATCCTCGAGTCCTCTTAAACTAGTTAGATATTGAGGTGATTTTGTTTTCAGAATGATGCTTATGTTAATATCTAAATGTATATTCAGGATTTTTCGAAATTCCAGCTAATAAGCCGTTAAAATAATAAAATGTGTTTCCAATTAATTATTTATATCTCCTAAACCAGTTGGGGGTCGAGGGGTCTTATCTCTCGCCTCCCACCAATGCGATCCGGGTTTGATTCTCGGCAGGGTCAGCCCCCGGATTTTCGCATGTGGGAATCATGCCGGACAATGCCGCAGGTCGGCGGGTTTTCTCGGGGATCTCCCGTTTCCCCCGTCCATTCATTCCGGCGCTGCTCCATACTCACATCATATCACCCCTCACCAGCGCTAAAGACATTGATGTTAAGTGCTGACCAAAACCTCTTCACTTACTCACTCCTAAACCAGTTAAAATGTTGAGATTGTTTTTGTTTTAAAATCAAGCGTACGTAAGTATCAAAAAAGTAATTTCTCTGCATTCTAAATCATGACAAAAGGGTGTAGGCTACACAGTCAAGTATGACATGCAATTATTTCAATGTCCTTATCTAGTCACAAGTGAGTTTTAATTGTATTACCCTACGTCTAGGGATGTTGCGATACTACTGATATGATACTGGTATCGATACTTTCCTTTCAATACCGGGTATTTTGGAATCGATACTTTCATTTCGATACTTTACCAGTATCATATCAGTAAATGATTCGATACTACTACTTGTTCGCACCTTATTTCGATATCAGTTTTAGCTATTAATTTCAAATATTTTGAACCAAAGTGCTATTATATATATATATATGTGTGTGTGTGTGTGTGTGTTTACATTCATGAAGTAATCTGAAATGCAAATGATTTTCAATCTCTTATTTAAGAGAATGTCGAAACAAGTGCTTCACTCTGTGATTTTTCAAAGAAACCAGCCGATCCCAAATAACATTGAAGAGACATGGAAATGAGAAAAGGGTCTAATTATTAGGCTAATAAATATAGTATTGTGCAAATATGAAAATATAATATGTAACCATTTAAATCTCTTAAAGAAATTATTTTAATGCATATAACTTGTTTAAAAATGAAATACTAAAAATATTATATTCTGTACAGAGCACTTACGACCAACATTTTTGGGAATCACCTTCCTATTTCACTGTAAAGATTTGGGGGATTAACAAAATTCTTGTTATTCAACTTTTTCACGATACAAACATAGTGTGTGATGTTTTGTGACGGAAGTGTTGTGGTCGGTTAATAAAAGTTCTAAAATGGCATCTCCTAAAAGCTCTGTTTGGAGTAAATTCAAAAAAATTAATAACACTTCAGTTTCATGTAGTATATGTGCCAAAGTTCTCAAATTTTCTGGGAACACAACGAATTTAAGGAAGCACTTGCAGCAGCATCCTTCATTACATTCTTCAGATCAACTAAGACAAGGTAAGGACTCAGTCAGCAGTTAGATACATAAGTTGGGTTTATTATTTAGTGTATTGCAAGTTTTTCCTGTTCATACATGTTTCGTGATTATTATTTTGAAAGTTTTTTGGAACACACAATCCTCAAAACCACTTACAAGTGGCTAGCTTTGCCTACAGCTTTTCTCTCTACACTTCGTTTCAGAAGTTTATTGCTATCAAATATTAAAAATAAAGATTTTTTGTGCCCCAGAGTTTTTACAGCAATCATTGCAGGACTAAAGAATAATAATACACAAAGTTAAAACCAAACACTTTTTGTGATAGTTTAAAAATCAAAATGGTATCAGATATTTAAGAAATGTTATAATTGTTTCGTCATGGCTTATTTTTACTCTCTATCGTACTTTTTTTTTGGGGCGCCCATATGAAAAAAAGATATATTATCCCCGGGATTGGCCATATGTGGGCCAGATATAAATATTAATGCATATCTGTCTATTCCTGCTGTCAGATTTGGCCAAGATATATATATATATATATATATTCATTTGGGCAGAAAACTGATCATTTAAATTTTAACTAATCAGGTAATTTAAAATTCTTTTACACATTAAGATCATACTGTTCTTTCTTTAAAAATTTAACTTAAGCCATAACAGAAATACAATTTGTAATAAAACTTCCAGGGTGATTTTTGAATTAGCTCATTTTTATGTTTATAAAAAAATAATCAATGCAAAAAATGTTGAAATAATAAATCACAGCATTAAATATTTAGGCGTTAGGAATTTTTTCCATCTAATTTAGAAAAAAATTAATCTTACTAAAATTTGAAGTTAATTTCCAGTTAGGTCATGTATAAAATTGTAGCGTATAATCTGGCTCAGAATGCTATCTCTTTTTTATTTCAGAGAAGCTGAAAAAACAAGTTGGTGGCCAATCCCAGGACACTGCACAACCATCTACCTCTTCTTCTAGCAAACATTCAGGCTTAGACGATGTTCCACTTGAAGAGCTTCCTAAGAAGATTATGCGACCATCATGTTTGCAAAAACAGCAAGATATATCTGAAGCTTTTCAGTATGTAAGTTCTTTTAGTGAGGGTGGAGGACGACATGGTGCCATCACCAACTGCATACTGTATTTTATAGTAAAGGATAAGAGGCCATTTTGTATTGTAAAAGGTAAAGGTTTTCGTAGATTAATCAGGGAACTTGCTCCTGCCTATCAAATACCATCTCCTTACCAGTTCAAAGCTCTCCTTGAAACCAAGTTTGACACAGTTCACCAAACTTTCAAGGAGGCATTTAAGGTTGTTTGTCATTTTTCCATTACTTGTGACATATGGAGTGAAATGATGACCACCAGAAGTTTTTTGGGGGTCACCGTTCACTTCATTGAATGCAGACAACTGAAATCTCTTGCGATTGCTGCAAAGGAACTCGCAGAACGTCACACTGCCTCATACATTAGTGAACAACTGGTGGATATCCTTAAAACCTGGGGAGTAGATTTGTTCAAAATTGAGGCTGCAGTTACAGATAATGGTGCAAATATGATTGCTGCCATTAATGAAATTCCAGAGTTAGGCAAAACAAACGTATTCCATGTTTTGCCCATACTTTGAATTTGGTAGTAGAAGCAGTGACTGGAGATTCCACAATTTCTCCACTTATATCAAAGGTGAGAAATATAGTTAAATGGGTTAAAAACAGTGTAATTATTAGTGATGCACTGCGGAGTGCTCAAAGAGTTCAAGGTGTGAGTGAGGGAAATGTAAAAAAACTCATCCTAGATGTGAGTACGAGGTGGAATTCAACCTATTACATGATCGTTAGGTACATTGAACTGACTGATTTGATTATTCCAATTCAAATGAAAGACCCTAAAGCACCACCTCCTGTCACTGGCTCAGAAATGGAAGTCCTTAAAGAACTTGTGGATCTTCTTAAACCTCTCGAGTTTATGACATTGGAGGTATCTGGAGAGCAATATGTAACAATCTCGAAAGTTATTCCTCTCATCAGCTGCTGCCTCAGCAAAATTAAATCAGTAGTTCCAACAGGGCGACAATCAAAATTAGCACAGACACACCTTTTAGCACAAATCGAAAAACGATTTGGACACATTGAATTGTGCCTTCCTGTCGCCTTTGCAACTATATTGGATCCAAGGTTCAAAAATTTGCATTTCACGAACCCGATAGTTTGTGGAGCTGCTGTTTCCCATTTGAAACGAATGATAAATGCTTCTATATCAGAATCATCCAGCGATTCTGATGACTCTGTGAGCCAGGTACAGGAGGGTGCACCAGCGTATGACTTCTGGAGTTACCATAATAAACTCGCTCATGGGAAAACTAAGGACAAAGCCGAGTCAGGGGATGAGATATTGGTCTATTTGGGAAACACTGTAACTCCCCTGAGCTCAGATCCAATAATTCAGTGGGAAGAAATGAAGACAGTTTTCCCCTGTTTGTATAAGGAGGCGAGGAAATATCTTTGCATAATGGCGACGTCTGTGCCTGCTGAGAGGCTATTTTCTAAGGCTGGGGTAATCTTAGACAAGGATAGAAACCGCCTTTTAGGAAAACGGATGGAGAAGCTACTTATTTTAAGTGATTGTGATGAAACTCACTTTTTTTGACATTAATGTGCAATTACTTGCATACAGACTGTGTTCCAAGACTTGTGATTTGTCATAAACAAGAACATATACTAAATTGGAAAAAAAATGTTTTCAGGGTTTGTGACACTAGCTTTTAAGTCAATCACATGCTTATATAATTATCTTTTAATTATTTTAGAATTTTATGTAATCATTTACTTTTTATATCTGTTTTCATAGCTACAATATAAAAAGTAACCAAAAAAATGTTTTATTTTACTCCTTTTTTTTCCAATATTAATATAATACCGGTATCGATACTTTTCTTGTGATACCAGTATCGAAAAAGTATCGATACCAATCTTTCGATACCCATTTCAATTCTAGTATCGATACTTTCACGGTATCGCAACATCCCTACCTACGTCTATGTTTTATGACTGAGTAAAATAAGTTTTACATATTCTATATACTTAGTAAGCTATAGTTGAGAAAATTTAAGTCCAATTTTTTTCTCTTACTGAGTGATTTTGCATAGTCAAATCTTTGGCTGGTAATTTAGTTTAATTGTGTGAATTGACTACATTCTGTTTCCATTGCATGCAGAGTACTATGTATGAAACTAGTTATTAAAGGCTACCGTAAATGTGAAACATGAATTGGAAAATGAGTTTGGACGCTGTTCACAAAAAGAATGCAAATAAGTTTTAACAAAAGGCATACAAACTGCCACTTATAATGATACTAGCCGGCCGGCTGCAGCATTGTCCGCATGAAATTATGTAATGTAAACAGTAACAATAGATAAAATATGTGATGAAGGCATTTAACAGCTAGCGTACTCAATAACAGTGAACTATAATTAACTGTCTTAGCTCAGTGTAAAGAGCGCGAGGAATATGCTCGTATGATGTCATATTAATTCCCATCGCAAAGTCTTGCATGGGATACGAACCTGTAACCCCTCCCCTTCCACACCACAAACTTTATACAATACCTGAGTGAATGTTAAAGGCATGCTGTTATAATTCTTTCGTATGTAGTGGCTACAGCCCAAAGAGGTTTTATTTATGAGTAGGTTGGCGAAAAGAAACAACTGTTGAATAATTTCTCCGTGATCATTCTCTTTTTTCGGGAGACTGTAACATTTTACTGCTTTTCACCTGCTTAATTTTCGAATTTCATAAAAACCTAAATTTGATTTGTATATATTTACATAAGCATCATTCTTATCAAAAAATCATCTCGATATCTCAATGGGCATAAGTGGTACAGATGATTATTTGAAATCACATTTTATTTTTTTAACAACTTTCAAGGACAAATTTTGAAAAATCCTGAAATTACTTTTTTTATATTTACATAAGATTTATTTTAAAGCAAAAACCATTTCATTATTTCCACTGGTTTAGGAGATAAGTGGGATTAATTAAAAAACACGTTATATTTTTTTAAGAGCTTTCAAGGACGAATTTCAAGAAATTGTAAAAAACACTTTTTGATATTTACTTAAGCATCATTAAAAAAAAATCACCTTGCTATCTGAAATGGTTTAGTAGAAATCACAGATTAGTGGAAAACACATTTTACTGTTTTTCACGCACTTAATTTTTGAATTTCGCAAAATCGAAAAATTTGCGAATATGCATTTCTTTGGGCAATATTATGGAGTTAAAAAATTAATGATAGCATTCCCGGTTAATGAGATATCAGGGATTCTTTTAAAACACATTTCGCCCCTTTTCACCCCCTTAA
The DNA here is from genome assembly GCA_003012365.1 of Medauroidea extradentata. Lineage (NCBI taxonomy): Eukaryota > Metazoa > Arthropoda > Insecta > Phasmatodea > Phasmatidae > Medauroidea > Medauroidea extradentata. Next base: position 17,094 of record PNEQ01133491.1, on the reverse strand, counting down.
TTATCGAATTTCGAAAAATCCTTTCTTAGTGGGTGCTTACGGGGCAAGTGGAAGCTTCCCTCAAAATTTCATGGTTCTAGGTCCAGCGGTTTGGGCTGTGCGTTGATGAGTGAGTGTGTTCAGGACACTTCATTTATATATTAAGATTATTATTTCCCATTGACGCAACATTCGTCAAATATTTTCCTAACCCATGCGAACATAAACAAAACAATCCCTGTGCTGTTTCATAAACTAGACACAAGGAACGACTGCTACTGTACATCACAAACAGAGCCAGCAATAAGAAGGAATTCCTGCAGTGTAACATACACTATAAAAAGTGATAGTAGCAAGTTTGAAACTGATTCTGCGGTGCGTTACCACATTAAAAACAAGATGCTCGCAAGTGATGCTGTGTACTCAACGAATGCGTTCGTGCGGTACCAAGATAACGTCTATAACAATCGAGGCCAAGCAAGTCATGACAGCATTGCCAGATGCAACAGCATTTCCACCGTTGTCATTTCTTACACTGTGTACACATTCATGGCGTAGCCAAATGAAGATTGAACACTGTACGCGATAAACTGTAATTTTCGCTTGTGCTTATATTGGATGTATTTCTTGTAATTAAATAAACATGTAGCACTGTATACTGATGCTTCTGAATCCCTCCTATCTACAAAAGTCCCCATGACAATACCACTCATAATTGACTGGATTTATTTACTTGGACTTACTCCATTGCGAAATATGCATACCGGGTCCATACCGGGCATTGATATGATCTTTGAAAGAACTGTGCAGTGGGAGTGTATGACTGGATTTATTTACTTGGACATACTCCATTGCGAAATGTATGTCCAAGTAAATAAATCCAGTCATGCACTCCCATTGCACAGTTCTTTCAAAGATCACCACTCATAATTACCTAACAGTTTTACAATAAACTGCATACACAAACTGACAGTGCACTACAAAACACTCGTAATAACGAATGTGTCTTAATATCAGACGAAATTTAAAATTTTTGGTGTACGAAATCTCACTTCAAGTAAGTTTACCAGTGTTCAAAATCTCAGCTGATGGCATTTCGGTTAGCTACTAAAACTAATATTTTAATTAAATATAGATATTATAAATGTAAAGAATGCAATGTGAATGTAGTTACGTATTTAGCAGAATATTTATCATGTAGACAATATTTAGGCTTTTTTTTTTGTTTCCTGTAATTTTATAACATTGGGTAGCATTGCAGGTGGTTATCAAATTCTGTTACTCGACAAAACCTGGTCATGTGACTGAGGTAACCTACCTTACTCCAGCGAGTGAATTTTCATAAGACCCTTTTATTAACAGTATGTTTTTTCATTATTTTTTTGTACTTGTCAACATACCTACATTGAAGAGTGCAGTATTTTCAGTGGAGACTTTTCAGTGTGAAATTACTATACATATTTCCATAATGTAAAATGATTTTCGTACGGGAAATGAAACATGGGCTGGAACATATTGTTTGCTGTAAATTAGGTGTATGTGCAGCACTGCAGTATGGTTTTTTCCTTTACTTTTGATTTGCTACATTTATATTTCCTCTCAAATGTGGCATCATTTCTGCATTTTAAATAAATACATAGTAAAATGTCTTGTGTTTCTGTCAGGAACGTTTAAATTGACTATGTACACCACCCAGTCATTGTTGTACATGTTCAAGATTAGGTGGGGACAGAGAAAATGTCTCATTTGATTTTGGTTCGTATATACAACTCAGTCATGCGAACAAATTTTGAGGAACCATGAGTATCCGCAAGTCTACCTTTTTGTAATTATTGGAATAAATCATAGGTTGCTAGGTTAACCAATTAAATATGAAGACAAGAGTGTTGAAGTACTCACAGGCTGGTACTTCTTGACAGAAAAACACAATGAATGAGACGAACGAAATGTCGCGCGAGTGCGCACTTGCACTGTGTTTCGCCGACCTAAGTCAGCTTCATCAGGCGAGAAGTTGAGGCACACTGAGTTATGGCGCAGTGGAAGCGTGGTTAATGTCCCTAGCGGCCAGAAAGTAAACTAGGACACGGCAGGAAGATTTAAAATGAAAGGCCTGAGGGTATGCTGGTGTACTGTTTGGATTTGGATTATCTGATATTGAGATCTGGTGGTGGTCTGGACTTTGTTATGTATTGATGAGCTAACTCCAAGCGCCTGAGTACTGAACTGTTGCTTGAAGGGGGTAAAGCTCTCACAACTTTAGTATAGCAGGAGTCAAAGTTTTGTTTATGTGATGCAGCATGTGCTGCAACTGGCTTCTCCAATATGTCCACTTTCCTGGCTATAGCTTGTTTTAAGTTTGCTCTGTGGCCATTCATTCTTAGTCTGAGTGTGTTGAGGTCTGGCCTATATAATCAGCATTACAATGTTTACGCAGTAGCGGGATGATGAGTTTTTCTGTTGCACAATGGGGATAGTACCTAGAAAAACAATTTAATATTTACGTTATTCTTCCTATTTATTTTTGCACCAAATTCAACTACGTAAAGTAATAATTCCGTGCACAGTTAAATTTAAAGTTATGGAGCTTTAAAAATGATGTATTTTAAATGCCACTGTAAACACTGAAAACACGTTTTTTTTTATAAATTAAAAGAATGTACTTAAATTATTCTAACCAAAACATACTGTAAACAGTAGATTGATCTAGTCACTGCATACATAAAATGTACTTTTGTCGCTAGCAGACTGTTTTAGATATTATCTTGTGGAAACCACACTGAATCAATCTTGTGTTGTCACACAGAGTTGAAGTAAATATTGCATTTTGCTTAAATTCAGTTGTATTGCTGACAAAGGAGCTATAACTCATTGGAGTTCATACCATACCCGTTCTTACCACATAAACAACTGGATTTAACACATTTTCAGGAACTAAAGTTTTTGTAGTAAACAGGCATACTGTTCAGTGACGTCACAGGGACAGCAACATAGTGGCACTCGTTTTTACTGAGCGAAAAAAAACTCTTTTAATTTACGTTTTCTCAAGTTACTCAAACAGAAATAAAGAAAGTGTGGTACCAATATTTATTAAATGTAATGTAATTTTAAATAAAAATATAATTAAAAAGTAGGTATTATCCCCATTAAATGTTCAATACGTTAGGTGTCTGTGTGAGAGACTCGGTTTTGATTTGCAAACATGCTTTCGAAATGTTAATCAGTACTCCTATTCCTGCCCCTCTAAACTACCCTCTCCGAATATCCCATTCACAACTCCGTACATCTTGACCTGGAGGCCTATTCTAAGTTTCTGGGGTTGTCTATCATTACCTTTCGATCTCAATTCTGAGAGAGAGAGAGTACTCCAGTCGATCTGGAAAGAAACTCGAAATAGGCTATTCTAAGCAGGGGCCTGTCACTAGATAGGGCAAATGCTTCTCTTATTGACGACTAACGATTCCGGTTGTACCAACATCAACATGTGATTCAAAGTTGGAAGTATTGTTTTGCAACTTAAGCATTTTAACGATATTAATGTTGTTGTAAATGAAATGGAAGTTACTTTTTGAAATTGAAGGTTTTTAAAGTGTTTCGTAAATAGAGAAAATTCTCCAACGATTATTTATGGCGTTGAGTTGGACTTCCTGACTAAACATTACACTGCCGTCATTGGTCAAACTTGTGAAAGCCGTTACGAATTTTAAATTACGAGAGTAAACATATTTTTAATGTAGAAATGTTAAAACAAAAATATAGTTAGTGCGACGTTTGAGTGAGTAAAATTACTTAATATGTTCAATTTATTAAATGATACGATAACCATTAATTCGCGTACCGGTAATAATACAAAGGTTTTTCGTTCCTTTACAAAGTTCAGACATGTTAGACAAAATTTGTACAGTATAATATAAAGTTTCAAAGAAATATTTAACAGACCATTCTAATGAAAAGATGAATTTTTTTTAATATGCAAAGATTACTTATATACTGATCATAGCAATGTGTTTTGAAGTGTATACTGATAGTCGAGTGGTAAAGGGCATGTGGAAACTACAGGGAAGTCAGTTCAAATCCGCACCCCGCCGAGATAAGTTTTTTTTTTTCGTGGTCTTACAAATTAAAAACAAGTCTAACGATGTAAACAAACATGGCCAATGCACGCCACATTATTTCAGATAGAATTTCATGCTGCGTGGTTGGTACCTCTGGAAGTATTAGCGAGCCAAAAACACAACAGAAATAAGCAAAGAGGTCTAACCTGGCAGTGAACTCTCTTTCTCCCTTCCATACTCTTTGATTCTAAGTGCACTGTCGGTTTGTCACCTCCTTACTTCGGCAAAGTTCGGGTTATCGACTTCCCCCTTCAGCACCACCAACTGGACAAAAATAAATACTCGAAATGTTTACGAAAAATTACATTAAAAATAACATTTGGTCCAAATATTACTCTTGTAAGTTAAATAATTTAATGTATTAGTCGGTAAGAATGTAACTCGCTAATGTTGGGATTCTTATTTAGTAAAATAAAGAATATTTTTCCTAACTATTTGCACGGAATATTTTGTGTGCAGTGTGTTGGCACTATGTTTCGTTTCAACACAACTCTCCACATTAATGGCTGCTTTTAGGAACTTTCCGAACAATATTAAAAAACAACATTTCATAGAAAATTTAATAAGCCAATTATGTATATGCATGTCTTAATAACTAGTCAGTGCTGAAATATACAATGCAAGAACAAAAAGTTTGTATAACCACTGGTGAAATATTTTAATGCAAAATAATGTTAAAAAATCATAGAAATACCTCTTGAAAATAAATTTACTTATGACTTGTCAACACTAGAATGTAGCATACATATTGTAATATATATTAAAAAAATATCACGTTTTTTGTGACGAATCAAACTTCAAAAGTACGTATTTCGGGAAGTAGCATCCAAACACCTCTAACCACTTGGCCACTTATCACTTGGAAATACGTGAACTCATAATGATCTACTAATTAACATGGTACTTGAATTGCGTTAAATACTTAAAAATTTGCACAGTTTTAGCATTTCAAATATTATTTAAGATACAGTAAAATTCATTGCCTACATCAGTAAAATATTGTGATACTTAAATTGAACTATGCATGTCGTAATTTGCTCTTTTACAGGCATTACAGTAACATAAAAATACAACTTAAAAAAACCATTCGGTTATTGTTTTGTAATATTAAAATGTATTCTACCATAATAAAAAATTACAAACTTTGAGAAAATTTGAAACAAGCCATAGCCACCTCTAGGTTATGAAGCCAAATTGCTAACCACACACCTAAATGTGCACATGTTATTTGCAGACTAAAATTGTTATAATTAGCAAATGTAAGAGAGTATTTATGTTAAAATTTTTTAATTTGTGTACGCATTATGTTAGTGTTTAATTACGTTTAATACGTTCGGATATGAAACATATTGTGCATATAATATTTACACGCATCAAGCCACCCTCCTTGTCAGCAATGTAGTCTATAATAAGTGAGATACTGAGTTAATAACTCTTTGTCGCACTTCAAACTATGGCTCTAACGAAACACTAATGTTATTACGTCAAGCATGACGTTTAGAGAGCGGAGATTCATAAATACTGCGCCGATCTGGCGATCTATAATAAACGTAACCTTCACATTTTCGTCCGCCATGTTTGTTAACTAGACTTCCTGATTGTCAAACAGCTGTCGACAGTACATAGCACTCGAGAACTCCCGATCGGGATGAAACGAGAATCGAGAGTAACCGAGACACTACATGTAACTTAGAATAACTAAAACCTGAAAATGTCCAAGAATAGTTTTTTCACGATTGGGAACTGAATCTCTACAAACTTAGAATCAGCCCCCTGTTTTGTAACTCTCTTTCTGTCCTTCAATGTAATCCACCCAATTTTCTTCATCAATACAGATAGTGTATAGTTACCTTCCTCCTCTCCATCCTGCCCCTGCCTTCTCCACGTACCCTTCACTCATTTTACGGGTCATTTTTTGTACCTTTTTCAGTACCTGCACCTACACTTCCATGTACGGATCACACTGCCACCACATATTGTGTCCCTATTCACTTAATTTTGTGGAGACAAGACTTTTAAAAACATAATAAAACAGAATTTTTGCGTACAAACCGAACTGTCGGTCAGTAGAACCGAAGGAGACAGAAGTGAATGCAAAAATAATACATTGAAACTCACAAAATTTTAAAAAGGGGAATTACAGACGTCCAGATAGCTCGGTCAGAGACAGAGAGATAGTGTTTATTACTAAACTTGAAGGAATTGTAAATTAGTAGTGTAATGGGATAAACAAAATTTTACAGTGTCTGAGCAATTTACATTTCTGAGCTTTTAGATTGGTGAAAACCAGATGAGTTTGTCTACAAAAACAGCACACAATACCTATGTTAGGGTACCTTTTTTTTTTTTTTTAAAAAAAAGATGACACACATATCAACAACCATATGCACAGACATTTTACTTTAATACAAAACATAAATCAATGTTGAAAAGCAGTGGTGGAAGAAATGTTAGTTAAATATCTTCACAAAATCAGTCTGAGCACTTTGCACACAACCTTGTTTACCTCATGATCTCACAATTCCACAACAACTGGAGACACTCACCATCTTCAGGAAGCCACAGTTCAGAACTTGCTGTTGACATCTGTAGCACAGTTGACGAGTCTCTGGACCATCCCCTTCACTGATTAAGTAATACTTGTCTTGTAATCCAAATGGTAGGCCCTCGAGGCATGGAAAATATTCTGACGGTTTTAATGAAACAGTTAAATTATCTTAGTAAAACAATACCATCATAATATTAGTTTTGGATACATTGCAAAAATAATGAGATTGTTTCAGCTGACAAAATCTGTGAACATACTGAACCACCAACCACTCCTATACTTTCCAACACCCCCTTACATTCACCAACTACTCTTATTAAAGTTAACTCCACTCCCTCACTAACCTCAACATAGACTGCCCACTCCGCTCTGTTCTTATCATCTGAATCTTATCACAATAATTCCCTCTTCCTCTATTGTCTGCCTTAGGTAATAAGCAGCCTAACTTACCCCAACCTCCTGTTCCATTCACCATCATGTACATCCTTTCCTTCAATGACTTTCACCCCAGTTTCTTCGTCATCATAAATAGCTGAAAGTACCCTTCATTCTGACCTGCCTGACCTTGCCTTATACATTTATCCTTCACCCACCTTGCTGCCCATTGTCATGCCTTCTCCTTTAACTTATTGTTATTCTATTTTGAAATACTAAGGCCTACTTGAACTGATAAGCCTGTAACTTACAACACCAACACAATAACAAAAAAAATTGTCTGGTAAGCGTAAGTAGTTTACCTCTCTTTCAACAAATTTTAAAACTATTATTATAATTTTTTTTTATTTTTTAGACATGCCAATCTGTTATTAGTTTTTTTTAATTTATCTTCAAGAATGCCACAATCAAGCAAACTATATATTTTTTTGCGAACGAACGGTGCATTATTTCAAAAAATGCCTCCATAGAATTAGGCATCGTACGACGCTCTTAGACTCTTGAATTTTTTTAATGGATTCCATCAAAAAGGTTTTTTAGTTTTTTGCACCAATGTGAAAAAAAACTACCTAGCATGACCTTTAAGGAAGCCCAAACAGCTCTTGGAACATGTGCGTACTACAAAGTGAGCACTCAACATCGAAGTCTTTAGCGCTGGTGAGGGGTGACACGAGGTGAGTATGGAGAAGTGGCGGGAGAAACGGGAGAACCCCGAGAAAATCAACCGACCGGCGGTATCGTTCAACACGATTTCCACATTCAAAAAACCGGGGACTGATCCAGCCGGGAATCAAACCAGGATCGCCTTGGTGGGAAGCGAATGGTCTGACCACTCTGCTACCACAGCCCTATGTGCGTACTATACTTACTATTTTTGTGTAAGGGGTATTGGGGGCGGAGAGAACTGTGGATACATGAGTCCTGATTATCTGCACTGATGTGGAAGGGGGAAGCACCGTGCCCGAGAAAGTCGGTACGACAAAAAGCAGAACGCTTGCCAAACGCTCACGAACGTAGCCAAATATATGCCACCGGTCCAGTACCTAGACATAAGTCTACTCAGGTGCCAATTAACTTCATAAACTAGGGTATTTTGAATCACTTATGACTACATATAAATATAATAATTGTCATTTCAATTAGTTTGTGTCGAGGGTGTAACAATTGATTCTATGTTCAATAAATTTCATGTAATTTCTATCGTCTTTTTATCAGACAAATATTTTAATAAAAAAATAACCTTAAAACTTCTGATAATGTAGTTACATGGATGCTGAAAATATTTATGTAATAGTACCGAACCCAACATCAACAACTTCTGCAGTAGCAGCAATTACAGCAGAAGCAAGCACAAGATCCACAGTATCAAATGCAACATTACCACTGATATTACCAACAACAGGTACAGATATATTTGCACCAGCTACCGGTCCTCCACCGGTAACAGAAACTTATCCAACATCTGCACCAATAGCAACTCCTACGTCAGCAGAAAGTACAGCAACACAGAGCACTACAACTTAGTCGACAACCAGCCCATATGAAAAAAAAAGTATATCTGAGCCAGATCTGAACTTGACCAGCTCTGGCATCAGGGATAGAGAAATATACAGTAAGCCTAATTCATATGTGGCCAATTTCAGATATACCTTTTCCCCATCTGGGAGGAAAGCCTACTAGCTCACCATAACAATTTGACAATGCCAAGACTATGCCCCACGTTGAAATGGCTGTATTTGATATGGTAAGGCCTCACGTTCGGAAGTCATTTGACAATGGGTCCTGGGGGTTGGGGGGGGGGGCGGGGGGTGTATAGATGTCAACGACACTCACTCGGTAGGTGAGTCAGACGGGATGTGGGTGACAAATTTAAGGGAATGGACAGGCTAGTAGGAAGAGCTGAGACGCGATGGATAGTGGGGAAAAGGGTACAAGGTGGAAGCCTTTTCTTAAATTTGTAAGCGAAGGAAATATTCCATAAATAGATAAAAAATACGTTTTGATAAATTGTTTATCTTAGTGGGAGGGAAATGGGCGGAGTTTGAGTCCGACCGCCTGGATTACAGCGCCAAAAAGTACAAAATTCTCGGTAACTTGGTGAACTGCAGCCAAACAACAAGAGGGTCAAGTTTCCAGGCGAGTATCCAGACCTGTTTTTCTACGGCTGTGCTTTAAACTTTCTTTGTATTGACTTGCTGAGCACCACGGCCATAGAAGAACAGGTCTGGACACTCGCCTGGATATTTGACCCCCTTGTTGTTTGGCTGTAGTTCACCAAGTTACTGAGAATATTGTGTTTTATTGGCGCTGATGTTACGGCGGTCGGACTAAACTCCGCCCACTTCCTTATCGCTAAGATAAACAATTTATTAAAACGTATTTTTTATCAATTTAGGAAATAGTTTCCTCGCTCACAAATTTAAGAAAAGGCTCCAGCAATCTTTATTTACTTAATAAATTTAACAATGGAAAAAAAGTGGACGGATTTAGAGTACGACCGCCCGGAAAACAGCGCCAAAAAGTACGACATTCTCGGTAGCTTGACGAACTACATACAAACAACAAGGGGGTCAAGCAAAATACATTGTTAGCACTCAGTTGGTCCTGTCAGTATCGGGCTCATCTTAGAGCTTATACAGGGTGCCTTCCGAAATGCCACGGGCCATTGTGACTACTGCCGATGGGTCGCTTTTATGTGTTGACGAATGATCGCGATGCACATGTGGGTGATGAGCACATGTCAACTGCGTAAATAAGGCCTGATAGTTGTAATATGATATATATTTTTTTATTTTATTGCTGTAGTCAGTGTGTGCAGCCAAACACTGAGATAGGCATCACGATATGTTGTGGACAGCAGTAATTTATTGCATAATTCATGTCGGCGGGGGTACGAATGTTCTCTAGTGATACATTAATCGGGCGTAGTTGTAACGGACTCGACATTAACTCGACAAATACTACCACAACAATAAATATCCCAAAATATTTATCACAATTCTCGTTAAACCTACATTACACCATGCATCAGCTGACAATGTTTTGACTATCGATAAAATAGCGGGCCAACTTCAAATAGGCTTCACCTGATTATCCTTGGAAATATCTGCTTTAGCTCCTCTATGTTTACTAAATATCTCGTTGGTGTGTAACCAATGGTCGTAGAAGTACAGGTCTGGACCACTGGACACTCGCCTATCTACCAATGTATTTTGCTTGACCCCCTTGGCTGCGTTCCAGAGTGTTACTCTTGGAGCAGAGTAAAGTAGTGGAGAGTAAGGCAGAGTAAATCAAGAGTAAATTTGTTTTGGAACGGGCGTAGAGTAAACGGATTCAGTTGTTTGTAAAAACTGCGATTAAATTTGTGGGTTGGACAGCTGTAACACCTTATTTTTTCTATGGCTGTAACTACAATAATGAATACTATCAGTTTTTAACTGTTCTGAAGTGTGGTGAAAACAATTGTTCGTTTAAATAATGATTTTATCATACAGTGTGTTGGACATGTACTCATTTTTGTGGATTGAAAATGTTCACGAATATTAACATGCTTTGTTCATTGGCAGCAGCATTTTATGTGAAATATACAGATGTTGTTTTACCAAACTATTTATCCATTTTAATTTACGTCGCAGTGAAAAACATATGGCTTAAAGTGAATGATGTGTAACTTGATAAGGGTAAAAATTATGTTTACAGTTTATAATTATACTGATTGTAATGTATGTAACTTAATTGATTTATGAATTCTACGAACTTTCGTCGTAACTTGTGTGGCATGGTATTTATGAGTGCATTACATACGGATTTCGTCGTTCAGCGAGTCGTAAATCAAATTATTTAGCACCTGTACTTATGTGTTGTGAATACACACGGCATCCGTTGAAGAACTCTACAGTAAATTAAAATAGGCCTAGATGATTTGTAAGTTTAACTGAGGTAGGTTTGATTTGTATAGACAGCAAATATATGTAGAAAGGTTAGAAACACGGCCAATGAAGGTAGAGGTCTTGACACTAAGGAATAAAATGTGACTCCCTTCTTGTCGCCGAGCGCTAGTAGTAATTTGGTGGAAGATTTGACTTGTTTTGTATTTAGCTTAGTTTAAAATGTGAAGTTACCAGAATTGCGAGTTTTATATGGAAGAAAAAAATAGGAATGTAAATTTGTATTGGAACACATTTTTTTTTACAACGGTAAAATTTAGTTTTTAAATACTTTAAACGTAGATGCACATTGCAACGATTTTAAAATTTTGTAGGGCACGAAATGATAATTTTTGTGCGAATGTGTTCACTAAAATAATAATTCACAATATATTTCTTTAGACTACTTTTATAAACAGTTCAACAAATGCCAATGCATTAATGGACACAGAACATGTATATACTATATCAGCTTACCTTATTAACATTATTTTATGTAAATAATTGCAAAAATGTTAAAACGCGAGATGTAAACAAGACAAATGTTCCACCAAATTACTAAATAGCGCTCGGCGACATGAAGAGGTCACTTTCTCTTGCTTGAGAGCATACGCAGTGTCAAGACCTCTACCTCTTAGACCGTGGTTAGAAACAGTGTATTGACTAGTCTCGAGAAAGACTATAAACCAAAGAGGTAATATATAGTAGAGGGATGATGTCACAAATGTGTGTGCATCATGGTATCGAGAGTTTGGTGTCGTATATTTATGTTTTATCGGCGTAAAAATTGCAGTCGTGTTGTTTGTACCTTCCAGAATAAATATTTAGTCACGCGGTGTCACCAAGATCTCGGTTCAAAACCTTATAGTAAGTATGTAGCTAATATTTACATTTTTACTAAAAACAGCTGGGTTAAGGAAAACTGTAACGTGGCAAACATTGTTTACATTTGTCGTTCTGAAATTTCTACGCAATTATACTATGCGATAATATGGCAGTATGTTCTCCTTAGTTAATATATTTATAATGGACCAAAATAACCCAACATAGCTGTGATTACTAAGCAATTATTATCTTGCCTCTCAATATTATTTCAAATCTCCCGCGCGTATTTCACTAAAGTCACGTGACACATGTTGAACACAATTTCGTATGCAGATGTATAGACGATACACCCTCTACCATATATTTACTCTAAGCTATAAACTATAAGAGTAGTTCTCCTATCTTTTGAAATTAAATAATCCTAACAGAATCACTCCTAGCACCTGCAATGTAAAAACGAAGCAAATAAATAAATATGCAATATAATGAAACTATACACACCCTCCCCGCCCTAATAATCGAGCAAAGAAACTTAGAATGGATTTTTTACTCACTATGTTTTCGATAATTTACTGAAACCGGTATTAGCGAAACATTTTCATATCTATTTACATGATATTAACATGATGGGGACGAGGGTGGAGGAGATGGTGATGAGAAATACTAGTGTGCTTTAAGATCGTTCCCGACTAGGCGCCAGCCGGTTAGCAGAGAACCGGCACTCAGATATTACGAGTGGAGTTATCTCAGGGTCGTGTGGCCGACGGCCGGCTTAAAAATCTCCTCGTCCTCCGCCGTTCTACTTACTCAGGGGATTGTTATGGCCCTCCCCACGCTCATATCCATACACACACAATGCACTCGACAGGGATTTCGGGCACCTGTACATCCATATAAACACTTACGTCACCGGATTGTAGGGTCCCGTGCCCTGAAACACCGTGAAGCGGTGAAGTCAATAATAACACAGATATATATAGGCAAGGCGTTATTATTTACTCACATCGGTCTCCCAGTACAAACACAATCCTGGCGATGTATGAAACGGATCCGGACCTGGCCCGTCCGGTAGGCGATGCGGTAAAATTCCCACGTGGTGGGAAGTGGAAAATTACGGTATGAAAAGCCCCTGGGCGCGGAACGAGTCGACAGGGGAGAGGGGTTAACCCGGGCACATAAATTACGTTAAATTACTGTTCCAGACAAAGAAAGAAAACGACTATTGCAGTGAATGATAAGACAAAAGAGATGCTGGTGCCCGGGTGACCATAGCCGAACCGCCTCTACACGCCGCCAGTAGTCAACTGCCGAAGCCTTGGCGGGCTCAGGGCGACCTTGCTACTGAGCGCGCCAAAACTTCGTTCACACATAAAACACTTACAACATATAAACAAAGCACTTGGAAAATTTGTATAAAATTTAAGCTTGATGATTAATGTCCGAAAGGTTATTTCGAATGTTCATTTTTATGTTTTGAAAATTTTTATGTCAGACAATATTTTACGTTATGTGCGTTTAAATTACATTAATAACAGAGAATTATTTTAATATTGTTAAATGAAAAATCTAGAGAGCAATGTTATTGTAAAGAAAAGTATTTTAACAATTAGAAGTTTTAAAGAATTTACACGGCAGAGGTTGCCGGTTGGACGAGTCCAATATTACGTTAGGCGCAGGGGTGTTTCTACCCGAGTTTGAGGTTAGACCTGACAAGTCTTTCCCGGGGACTGAATTTTGTGGAACAAGGTTACCCCTGGCCTAGGACATCTCTTTATCACACTACACACGTGTCCCCTTTTCCCTCACTCACACAGAACACGCGCACTGACACGTCGTGGTTCACAGCATGTTTGTGGCTTTTAGGCTTTATGGGACGTATTCCCAGCAATTGCTGGAGGTCAAGAGGGTTTGTTTTATGGCTGGACATTGTGTTTGACTGCGGGGGCGGCTTCGGGACGCCGTGGCCTCTTGAGACCACACTGCCGGGCGCTTTCCCATATGCGCCCGCAGTACTAGTATCCAGGTGTGTTCCTGCACACGTGGTGCGCACGATGGGCTGTTCCGAGGGCATGCGGCTTGGTCCACGTCAAACACTTCAGGTCTTTATTTACTCTGCAAAGATGCTCTGAGTAATTACTTCGTAGTTTTGGGACACAGACAGAGTAAGTAAAATTTTTGCTCCAGAGGTTTTGGGACAGGCACAGAGTAAATTTTACTCCCAGAGTAATGTTTCGGAACGCCACCCTTGTTGTTTGGCTGTAGTTCGTCAGGTTACCGAGAAAGTTGTACTTTTTGGCGCCTTAATCCGGGCGGTCGGACTCAAACTACACCCACATTTTCCATTGTTCAATTTATAAATTAAATAAATATTACTGGAGCCTTTTCTTAAATTTGTGAGCGAAGAAAGTATTTCATGAATTGATAAAAATACGTTTTGATGTATTGTTTATCTTAGTTGGAAGGAAGTGGGCGGAGTTTGAGTCCGATCTCCCTAACAGCAGCGCCAATAAAACACAAAATTCTCGGTAATTTGGTGAACTGCAACCAAACAACAAGGGAGGTCAAGTTTCCTGGCGAGTGTCTAACCCTGTTCTTCTACCATCGGTGTCATAAGCATTTGATTTTTTTTTGGGGGGCGGGGGACCTCACTGGTAGAGAAAGTGTACATACAACTTACGTAATAAAGGGGTGTGTAGGAGTCCTCCACCAGGAAATATTATATTTTAAGGTGCAAAATACTGCTATTTAAAGAGATTCTGCATCAAAATATTTAATAAATAACTGAAGGAAATCTTAATATTAAAAAATCTTAAAAACTACGAAATTTTTTGGGAGGGATTTGACCCCTCCGTCGTCCCCGTTTACGACGCCCCATACGGCCGTGTTCCTGGCGACATACTCCATCTGGACCTTTCTAACATCTTTGGACGTAATGGAACTCACCTCCACGAAACAATGGTTTTTGATAAACAGTCAACAAACCTCAGTTAATACATTTTAGCAAACGAGGAAACAATCATCCTCAAATCCTAGAGATATATAACAACAAGACTATAAATTGGGGCGTCATTTCAGGTTTTTTTTGGAAGGTTTGAGGGGGTGGGGCAGGGGGAAAGATATTTTTGGCGACAGTGACCTTGTCGCATATTTTTTTATTAATTAAGCATGTATAAATTAGGATCTTTAATAATAAAACTTCAGTTTTATGTGCTTAAGTTAGCATTATTAAATAACAAATTATTTTATACACTTAACATTCTAAATCCAGGAGTGGGAGGCATTGCCACCCCTGCTTCCCTAAATGACGCCCCTGCTGTAAATGAAACATCAGTAGTGACCTTTTTAGGGCTCCAGGATTGAACACATTAAAAAATTGGAGAAAAGGCTGTCAACAATATGCTATGTTATGTGACTTTAAACAATTATAAAAATACTAAGAAAGGTATACTATTCATACTTTTACTCAGTAATGCAGTACAGAGAAGTATTCCGGGGCAACTCCACTAAGAGCTAAAATTTTTATCTTTTACAAAATATAGCCATAAGAAAAATAACATGTACAAAACCAAAAACATTTTGCGAGTCTCTCTTCACAACTTTTCCAGTAAGAACTTGGCATGACCAATACATGTGTGAAGAGGGGGCAGCGTGTCATGGGACCCAACAAGGATATATTTCCCGACACATGGTTGTTCCTGACTAAATTTACTACATAATCCAGGGATGCGTTCCCTGGAGATAAGTGTTTGCTTGTGAAATGGCGCCAGTCTGTCAAAAATTGTTTTATACAGTGTTGTTAAAGGTAATATAATATCAGGGACCATCTTAAACTCAGACTAAACGAGTAACATATTTTATACAAACAGCCACTACACTTACAAAGAAACTATCGGACACACTATTTGATTATTGGAAACATTTTTTGCTAGCGATCCTAGTGTGAAATGTTTGATATTAGCCTTTTTTAGAACTTTGTTTCACATATCTTTGCAGTGTACATATCTGTGATATCCATAAGAAACAGCATACGAAGTTCCACAGAGAACAGTGCATACAATTAATTTTATGTAATGGTTTCAATTATTTCTCACTAGGTAGATGATTTCCATTCTTCGCAATGCTAAAACATACAAGTGTCCAGTATTGTAATATAGGCCTAAAGGTATTTGCTATAAATACAACATTTATGCGTTTTCAGGTCTTTCTGTTTGAAATATATATTAACCATGAATAACATTCCTCAGTTACGAGCATTAGTAACTGGTTTATAAATAACAAACTAGTTTTGAATAGATCTAAATCCTCTGTAATGAATTTTACTCTTACAGACAGTACAACTAAAAAAGATGCAACAATTCCCATAAATGGCAATAATCTCGAGGGAGTGGATAATATAAAATTCTTAGGATTACATATTGATAAGCATTTAACCTGGAATAATCACATTAATTTTATCTGTAAAAAATTGTCCTCAATGTGTTATGCCATTCACTCAATTAAAAAAGTTTGCTCTGTTGAGATAACAGCTCTGTATTTTTCTAATGTGCTGTCCTATCTTAAATATGGCATCATTTTTTGGGGCAAATCCACCCATCGGATAAAGGTATTCAAACTACAAAAGAAGATAATAAGAATTATAGAAGGTAGGGACAAAATATGTCATTGTAGATCTATATTTAAGGAACTCAAGATTCTAACCTTTCCCTGCTTGTACATCTATCAAACTATACTATTTGTAAAGGAAAATACGGACACTGAATTAAACAAGATTGTTCACAATAATTTCACAAGAGGTTACAATAATCTTCATGTTCCAGGACACAGAACTAAAATATATACGCTAAATCCACGTTTTAATGGTATAAAACTTTTCAACAAACTCCCTGTTTCAATAAAAAATATTAGCAATTTCAATTTATTTAAAATCAAACTAAAGTCTTTTCTAATTTAAAAGTCATTCTACTCTGTAAACGAGTATATGAATTATAAGGTAGACAACTAATGATTATACGTAAATGAGATATATTTCTTTTTTATAAGATATTGTCATGAAGTATTGTTATGCCGGGTGTGGCAACAGGCATACAATATTTAAATTACTGACAAAACAAAGCTCCGAGCGGAAAAGCTATAGTGTTTTGATATAATTTATTCAACTGCTTAATATTTACATCTATGTTCACTTACTTGAATGTGACGCTGATGTGGCCCATATGGCAAAGCTAACTAACATTAAATAAAACAATCTCATTTTCTACTCTGGCGGCTG